>CP139501.1:28199426-28482786 GCA_021014915.2 Artemisia tridentata subsp. tridentata | reverse complement strand
AGCCGCTTGCGCATTTGATTTTTTTGGTAAATATCATGCCGAGTACGTTGCGTTAAATCGTTTGATACGATATTCATTTTCTTTAACTATTAATTACGGATAACCAATACCCGCGGGGAAACCCGAAAAACCGATGGATAATATTAATCGGGTATCCGGTGGGATATGGGGCGGGTACGGGTATATTATAAACGGGTTCGGGCACAGGTACACTAAAACCCGCCCCGAACCCGAACCATTGCCATCCCTAGTTACCGGCTATAGCCGGTTTTCAACGCCACGTCAGCACCATTAGCCTTTTTTTTTTATTACACCTCTTGCCACATCATAGTTAAACCAAACAACCACTTCAATATTCAACCGGCAATTAATCCCTTTACCCTATCAATTGTAAACACACAATAATCAATAAACCCTAATCAAAACACACATTCTTCTAGAAAACAAAAACACGCAAACAATGATTCCAAATAACAACAAAGGTATGTTTTTTAATGTTTGCACATATCAGTTGATGATTCATTGTACAATAATTAGTAACAGGATTTTGATCTATAAATGGTGATGTTTGGGGTTGTTACCGATTCTAATGTAAAGCTGTGTGAATTTATTGTTGAATGTAAAGCTGTGTGAATTTTTAATTTATTCAAGTTTATGCTTTAACAGGTTCAAAGGCAAAAGTCCCTAGGTCCAAATTCAAAATCATTTCCAACAAGGTATACTAAAGTTGTTATGTGTTTGTGGCTAAAGTTGTATACCTTTATACCATTAATTAAATTTTTTTAAACACGTGGTATGTTGAACTATTAGGAGGTATGGGAAAACACAGATTGGAAGAGAAAGAGCCCTTTCTATTTCTCTAGCGATGAAGAATCTGATGATGCTGACACAAAAGGGGTAATAATGGTCCATTTAATAAGTGTTGTTTCGCTACTTTTATGACATTCTCCAGACTTAATCCATTATACTCATTCAACTTGTAGGTAAATGACAAAGCTAAATCCGCTCAAGCTACTCCCAAAAGTCAATCCTCTCAAATACCAGTTGAAAAGGCACACAAAAAGAAATTTACTCAGGATATTGTCTTGGGACTGCCGTGTAAGAAGATGGTTTAGGGGTTTAGGACATCCATTAACAGCTTTTGTGTTTGTGTAAATGGTATTTGGTACTTTAATATGGTAGTAGTAGTTCAGACATTTAATTTGGTTAAATGTAATTATTAATGGTACAATAACTGGTAATTAGTAGTTTAACTGTATCTATTTTATAACTGTAATGATAGTATTTTGGTTTGTTAAATGGTAGCAATTTGTGTTCTTGATGTGATGATTGCACAGTTAGATTTAATGGTAGCAGTTTCTGTTGTTGATTTGATGATTGCACATATTTTTTTAATGGTAGCAGTTTGTGTTAAATGGTGTCAGTTTGTGTTCATGATCTTGGTGTAATTGTGTAAATTTGAGTTCTTGATTTGATATGCAGTTTGTGTTCATGATCTTTGTTCTAGATCTTGGTTCATGATTTGCGATTAAGATAATGATATATAACATTTGGAGCCAAAATTTTGATTTATTCAAGTTTATGCTTTACTTAACAGGTTCAAATTAAAGGCAAAATTTTTAAATAATTCAATTGTTATTTTGAAATTAGAATTTGGAGCCAAAATTTTGATCCAAAATTTTGAAATCGCCTAATTAGAAGCAGTTACCAAGAATAAGGTACGATTCATATTCTTCCTATACCCTCTTTTCTCTCCTAAAAAAAATACTGCAAAGAAAACACAAAAATCAAATCTTCTATCACCATTACTCTCAAAGCCAGAATCATTTTCTTGTACCCATTGTTACTCAAGAGTCATGGGAATTCAACCCATTGTTGATAATCATCTTTTGCTTCCTGCTGATAATGAACATGATGATAACAACATAGAATATGAATCCGAAAAGTATTCTGATGATGAAGATCTAGATGCGCCTGGAACCAACCAATCAGATCGGATACTAGCTAAGAGAGGCATAACCAGGCTATTTAAGTTTCGCATGAAATATGGCAACCCTGGTGGAATAAAGCTCAAGGTAACCTTCGATGCATTGAATAGGATATCCGGGTTACATAGAGCATTGTTTTCGAGTTTTTTAGGAGATTTGGTTCGTGAGCACATAGGTTTGAAGATTCTTTCCTGGAGGAATGTGAATAAAGAATCAAGAGATAAACTATGGGCTGAAATCACGATACATATATACTATTTTTTAACCCATTACTACATAAGTTTATCTATGCAGTTAAATTATGCGCAACTAATTAACAACATTGTGTTAATCTTTGCAGCGGTATTTTGATGTTGACGTGACATTCAGAAAATTGGTAATGACTCGTCTTGGTAAACTGCTAAGGAATTTCAGAACGAAGCTCAGAGAAGAATACATTTTGCCCCACCTAAATACACTTTCCAAACTGAATGAAGTCCCGGCCAAGTATAGTCGATTTGTGAAATCAGAAGACTGGGTCGAGTTTGTAAACCACACGACCACCGATGCATACAAGGTTTTAATTAGTCATATTTATTTAAGTCTATATGTCATTTCATAAACCACACGACCACAGTTTACAGCATTACCGCATTTAAACGCCTTATGATTTTGTGTTTTTAGGAGATATCTGATAAAGCTAAAATGTCGCGTTCCAAAAATATTTATCAGCATAAAATGGGAAGAGGTGGATATGTTTATGTGAAAGAGAAAATGGTAAGATTACATGTGTATGCATCCTCATATTTTCGTTTATCTTGTTTTAACTTTACATGTGTAAGCATTTGATGTTTATTAGATCGAAAATAAAGAGATTGAAGCATATGAAGAACCCCCGCGTGGTATAATTTGGTTGAAAGGAAAGGTAAACAACGACGGCGAATTTCCAGATGATGAGATTACATCAGTGGGAGATAAACTTGTAAGTTTGACTGCAAATTCTATTATTATGCTTATATACCAGCAGCATTAACTGTGTACTAGCAGTAGTAACTTGTATACCAGCAGTATTAACTACGTACTAACAGCAGTAACTGTGTACTAGCAGTAGTAAACACTAGGCATATTTTTCATTGAAGTTCATGAGCAGCACTAACTCCAGCTGAGCAGCATTGACACAAATATGAGCATTAGTTACTCTAACAGCATCAAGAAGACTTTTAATCCCAACATTTCCTATATTTTTTGTGCAGAAAGAATCTGATGACCAGATCAAGAAATTGTCCAATGAGATTACAGAAACAAAGAGAATACTTACTCAACTGATGTCACAGTTGAGTCAACAAGGGGTGCAGTTAAATTTGTCATCTCAATTGCCAGTAGCCTCATATGTAAGCCAACAAGGGTCTACAGATTCTCAATCGCAAGAAAATGTGTCTCCAACACAAGGAGTACCAACAGTATGTATTTCAACATGTTTCTTGTTATTCTTTTGTTTATATAATGTAACGTGTTTTATATATACATATAGGAACCTGCTAAAACTGTCGGACCTAAGAAAAAGCCTAAGTCACGACAAAATGGGCCTCCAGATTCTCAATCAGAACAAAATGTGTCTCCAACACAAGCACTGCCAACAGTATGTATTTCAACATGTTGATTGTTATTCTTTTGTTTAAATAATTTCTGATATGTACATGCAAAAATTCTTTTTTTAGCCATTTAAGTGCAAACTGTGGCACTTAAAGAAATCAAATATCGTTGCTTTGGGTACATACATGTGTTTTTTCAACCTACATATATATAATTCTTGATATATAATTCAATGTTTGATACAAGCGTCTTTTGTTACTACAGGTTACACAACCAACTACGATGCAAAAGAAAAGTGACAACAAATGTGGACCAACAGCACCATCGAAGCGCAAAAGTAAGTCTCTATTGAAGCCCTAAAGCAAGCTAGGCCGGCGAAGAGTCAAAAGTCTTTAAATTATGGTACTTGAGAATTTGATTATGTACGACATTACCATTGTATATTCTGCTCAGTTATATACATTCGGGTTTTATTCAATTTGAAATTTCTTTTTGTTTTAGGTTCCGTTTTATATATATATACTCATTCCAGCAGCACTAGTATAGTACGAGCAGTAGTAACTCTACTTCTGCAGGACTAACTTAGTACTAGCAGTAGCAACTCTGCTCCAACAGTACTAACTTAGTAATAGCAGTAGTAACCCTGTGACTAAAAGATGCAGTCACATAATATGGTCACGCTTATCAACATTATTGGTCACCCTTTGTTTAATTCGATGTATGACTAAATATTACAAAAGGACACACAAACTAAAAATTCATGTGACCATTGGATGATCAATAGTCACACAAAATACACATTTCTTCACTTTAAACAGCATATGGTCACACTTATTAACACTTTTGGCCACTTTATGCTTAATTGTATGTGACTAAATACCCAAAACAAACATGCTTTGTGTGACTAAATATTACAAAAGGCCACACAAACATAAAATTCAAGTGGCCATTGGATGATCAATAGTCACACAAAATGCACATTTCTTCACTTTAAACAGCATATGGTCACACTTATTAACACTTTTGGCCACTTTTTGCTTAATTGTATGTGACTAAATACCCAAAACAAACATGCTTTGTGTGACTAAATACTACAAAAGGTCACAAAAGCATAAAATTCAAGTGGCCATTGGATGATCAATAGTCACACAAAATACATATTTCTTCACTTTAAACAGCATATGGTCACACTTATTAACACTTTTGGCCACTTTTTGCTTAATTGTATGTGACTAAATACCCAAAATAAACATGCTTTGTCTGACTAAATATTACAAAAGGCCACAGAAACATAAAATTTAAGTGGCCATTGGATAATCAATAGTCAAACAAAATACACATTTCTTCACTTTAAACAGCATATGGTCACACTTATTAACATTTTTGGCCACTTTTTGCTTAATTGTATGTGACTAAATACCCAAAACAAACATGATTTGTGTGACTAAATATTACAAAAGGCCACACAAACATAAAATTCAAGTGGCCATTGGATGAACAATAGTCACACAAAATACACATTTCTTCACTTTAAACAGCATATGGTCACACTTATTAACACTTTTGGCCACTGTTTTTAAATTGTATGTGACTAACTCCAAAAAAATAACACACGTTGTGTGACTAAATCATCACAAACGTCACATTTATTATATATTCATGTGGCCATAGGACGGGAAATAGTCACACAAAATACACATTTACTTGAATAAATCATCTCAAATGTCACATATATTATATATTTATGTGGCCAAAGGACGAACAATAGTTACTCTCAAAAAACATTTGTGTGGTTATAAAGTGTTTACGGTCACACAAAACTGATAAATCCAACAAAACTTGTGCCTAATTTGTCACACATATTCGGGTTTTGGTCACTCTTTTTCAATGAAAACGACCACAAACTAAACAATGTGACCATATGCTACCTACGGTGGCGCGACCTTTCGTCGCACACACCCAAAAAAATGTGTGTGACTATATGCATATCGTCACACATTTTTGGTGTGACGAAAGCCACTTTCTGTACCAGTGTAAGTACCAAATAAGCAAATAAGCATTTTGAACAAGTCACGGGGTCAAATGGTCAACCATGGCCGAATACCATAGGGCTCGGCCCAAGTCTTGTCGAGACCAAATAAGACCCAAAACCAAAACTAAAAATAAATTATGTTATCCTTCATTCCGTTAAGTCGTAAAATAAACAATAGCCTAACAATTTTCACCATTTCAGCACTAGAGCCAAAATTTTATGTTTTTCTAAACCCCAATTTTTGTTTCCTCAAAAATGTGGCCGATTTATGTGTGTACACATATAAGTGTATATTTTGTTTTAAACTCGCGTAATTATTACTAAACATAATTGTATCATCAAACTAGCACCATAAGCAACAAGATTTACCACACAAGCAAGAAATAACATAATTTGTATAAAAACTTCAAAAATGTCGAGCACTAGTAAAATATATATCAAACCCTAGCTCTTTCAATTTAACAAAATGTATGCATTTAGCACCTTGTAACACTTTTAAACATCAAGATAACATGATATGAACAAGATTAGAAGAGTTTGTGGAACAAGATTAGAAGAGTTTGTGCATGTCCTTACAAAGAGGGTGTTTGTACGTGGCTTAGAGGACCAAGGAAAGACCCAAAATACTCTAAATTTACCCAAGACACGTTCCAATCGTCCCAAAACACTTGAAAGTACAACCCGATTGCTTGGAAACTTACTAGATTTTTGTAAATCTTGAAGTTATGTTGAATTTGTGGGTTTGGAGAGTAGAAATGATCTAGGAAAGTTTTTGAGATAAAAATGTATGTGTGTTTTGATGTGTGAAAGGTTTAGGGTATAAAAACAAACTCTACATATGTCATCATCCACTAAGTATCACTTAGTACCAAAATTTTTGTCTCCATGTGGGGGAGGTGAACGGTAAACGACACACAAGAGAAGGAGAGAAAGAAATTTTGAGCCTTGTAAGTGTATCGTGTGTCAGTGTGAGCTTCAATGTTATCGTAAATTCCCGGTTTGACGTTTTTAGACACGTAAACGTAAAATAAAGTTTTTATCGACGTTTTGTCAGAATAATGATAAAATATTATTATTTGCTTAAAAATGTATTTATTTGACTTTTACCATATCTACTGTAATGTCGGTACGCGTGTGGGGTTGCTTTTCAGTAAATGCGAGAAAACTTCTCAGTTTAATACTTGATGTTAGTGCAATTATTACGATATTTAATCTATACAGTCTCGTTTGTTTTGATTGATGACAAACATGTAACTTGATACATGACATAAAATGTACAAGTTACTCATAATCATATTTCGTCTCAACTACATTCAACACCTCTCAACGTCTCAAGTCCTCGTATGCTTCAACACAGGTTCGTACATGTTTGTTATGTGGCATTATGATCAAACCCTTAACAAATCATTTAGAATATTTCAAATACGTTTAGAGTCATTAAGTATTTTAATAGGTTAACCATTCTATTTCGAACCTCATTTTACATTTTGCATTCAGAAGTATTATATACAAATACATCTTTCATAAAATGTCTACTAACAAATATATACTTTTATTTGTACAAGTAAACTAATTATAACTTTCATACAAGCACTAAAGTTTACTTACACTTGCCAAAATAAACTAAACACATATTAACTAGTTAAGTAATACATTTTACAAACAAACTTTTGTTTACATTTTAATCAAAATAAAAATGGTGTTATTACCTCATGCATAGTGTCATCAAAATCTTGAAAGATCTCATAAGATATCTTAGAAAGATTGTGAAAGATTTTGGAAAGATTGTGTATAAGATTTTGGTTATATTTGATAAAAGATTTTGAAGATTTTCTTTCAGGTCCCCACGGAAGCAAATGCATACACGGACGGAACCCTTGTTTTGGTTCCGTCTGATCCGTGGGTTGCTGAGCTTGTTTGCTATACATAACAGCCCATTGTTTACTCATTTTCACATCACTTGAATACATATTCTCTCTACCCTTTTGCATACATTTAGATCAGTAGATAACAATGTAGTAACATACATTAATCATCCTTACGTGATCATAATGTTACTAACTTTCATTATGTTGTAAGCATACTCCCGAAATGATCCTGTGAAGCAAGCTCAGAGATCTTGAGTCATCATCCACCACAAGCATACATATATGAAGATCTATCACAACAAGTTTAGGGAACTTGTGATCTTCATCCATTGAAGGCTTTCTATCAATGGAAGTTCATTTAGATTAGTCATTCATATCCATTAGACATTTTTTGTCATGGATCATCATTGTAAACATCATTGTATTATCACAATCTATTCACCAAACTAGATTAGATGGTTTATGTGTTTGTGCTATAAAACACAAGGTTTTTATGTTGGGCGATAAAACATAACGGGAGTGGTTGTACCCTTGTAAAAGAACTCGACATCTAGCTTAGTGTCAGAAATATTGTATAGGCGACGTTAGGTTGGCTCTACCTCGAACTAGAACCCGGTATTTAGCTTTGTACCGGAAAAAGTGTAAGCGACGTTTGTAAGGTTTTATCCGCCGAGAAAGGAGCTTCTTGATCTAGTGAAGTAACTCTCGAGTTGGGTACTCGGGGAGTGGAGTAGGGCGGAGAGGAGCTCCGTGACCGAACCACTATAAATCATCTTGTTCGGTTTGCGCTTTCTTTTACTTACTGCTTTACTTTTATACTTGTATTATATTATTGCTTGTGTTGTGACTTGATGGTTATACTTGTGTGACAGCTTGTTTTAGTATATGCTAGTCATAAACTATAATTGGCATCTTTCATATTACAACAAGCTTAATCGGATATTTGATACAACAAGTTTTAAGATTCTAAAATGGTAACGTATTCACCCCCCCCCCCCCTACATTTTCACAATTGGTATCAGAGCCTCGTGGCTCTTATTTTCAAAACAAATGGTTTTTAAAATGGTGTACAATCCAATCCATGTATCAAATTACCATTGAAGCGGAATATAATATGAAAAATGTTTCGCTAATTATACTTAGAAATTTTGTTGTTAAATGTTACTTTGTATACAAGCTTGAAGGTGTCCTTGAAAAATAAAAGAAAAGATTTCTTAAAAGAATTTGTAAGTGTTAAATTATGTGCTTAAAGCAAATTTGCGAAAAATACGGTTTTGAAAGGAGCGTTTGGGATAAATATAAATTTAGTTGAAAAATCATCTTCGTAAATGATTAAATAAGTCACATAAGTAGAAATGATGTTAAAATAGGTGTGTTATATGTTTACTACCAAATCTAGTAAGTCCTACACATTCTCGCTTTGCGAAAATACATGTTTTTAGCATTTTGTGACATTCTGTCTCAGAGAGGCATAGATAAGACAGAACCTTTTAAAGGGTTCCTTGCCCTTTAGAAAAGGGTTCCTTGGTCTGCACAGTATGCAATTTTTGGCCAACTTCAAAAAATCATAACTAATTAACCGTAAGTCCGTAGAAGTCATGCCACCTGTCATTTTAAAAGGAATTAAGTCTACTTTCATTTCAAAATAATCTCATGGCCTAAATCTAAATTGAAGTAAGTAAAATAAATCAAATGCTACAACCTATCCAAAATATTAAGTTTCATTTTGACATAGTAACTCAAACTTTTGAGTCGGGCAATGTAAGTTGGTATCCTTTGAACATTGATATGATTTCTTTTGAAACTAAAGAATTTGGTGATATTTATATATATAAAGGAAACTAATCAAGCTTGATATACATCGTCATATTTAAACACAAAGTGACAAAAAGTATCTTTCTTTTTATGCTATGCTATATGACTACTTGTTTTGGTTGTTTGCATATATGTTATTTACTTATTGCAAATTATTGCTTACACTTGATTGTTTGTGTAACATAAGTATCAATCTTTCCATGTTATTTATTCGCTTGTTTGTCGATTTCTTGTTTATGCACAATAGGACATTTGCTAGATTTTGTGCACTAAGTTGGAAAATTGCTAATTTTCTTTGCATATGTTATATTAAAATCTTGCATAATTCTCTTAGAAATGAGAACTAAGTAAAACTAGTCAAGTACTTTGAAAAATGTTGTTTTACACCAACTCCCACCTAATAGTTCAAGTGTTAAAAAGTGTCACTACTTTCAATGATTATCGAAGCATTCAGTATCTTTGAAAAAGGTGTGTGAAACAATGATGTATGAACCATTATATGCATCATAGGATGTTAACCTGTTATTTAACGCTTTGTGAACTAACCAAGTGTCGTGCAGGTGGATAACATCATTATGTTATCAGTTTTCATTTTTCACGTTTTAGTGAAATTTCTAGCCCTTGCATGGTATATACCCATACATGTGTTTATACATGTTTCATTGTTGTTTCCTAATCACAACTAATTAATTACACATGTTTTAGAAGAAATTACAGGATTTGAACGGGGTTCGGGGATTGAAAAAAGTCTTCTGTTAACTTTTTTGGCCTGGCGGATAAGACGGAACCAAAAATTTGGTTCCGTCCATCCAAAAATTTGGTACCGCCAAATTTTTACCAACGGATGAGGTGGAACCAAATTATGGGTTCCGCCTGTTATGTTGATTGGTTCCGCTGGCCTGCAGGTATAACTTTTTAATTTTCGTTTAATCCCGCACTCTAGATCACTAACTTTTGTTACTAGGATACTTTTCACTGATATTCACTCATATTAGAATCATGTCATCTCACTTGCACTAATAGGATAACGATCTCTGATCATACTTTTAAATTTCATGAAAATACTCCGATGTACCTTTCTCTATAAAGGAAGGAACCCTAAAATTGGTTCCTTGCTATCCGTGGACCACTGAGATTTTTTAATCATTACACACATTCGTTGCATTCTTCCGTCCTTAACTCATCCTTTATCCATTAGCTTGGTTTGTTTTATGAATTGACAACTTCCTAACAAATCCGGACTTATTGTTTGCAAAGATAACATATAATATCAAAAATCACAAGTCCAACTTATGACTGTAGATATTGTCATGTATCCACATATGTTGCCTCAATTGGTTAACATGAAAATAATGTGTCATCCTTCAAGACGATAAGGATTTACATCGAGTCATAACTCACACTCAGGTTAAAGATGTATTATCAAGTCTTGTTATCCTTGAGTGCAATCTAATCTCAACAAAGTGGGTTTGACAACTTAAGTATTTTTTCCAAAATATTCAAGTAAAATTGACTTACGATTGTAGTCATTAAAAGTCATATCTGAAAAATCAAAGTATTTTAACAACATATGTTAAAACACTTATCCTAACACTCTCCCAATCAATAGGAATAAAAAAAATGTCAATAGGTCTTCATCCTTGAACATTTAGCACTTAAGTTCACTTGTTCTTTCACCATTATCTCATCACATTCACCTCTGTGATATATCTCAGCCCCTTAGCTTCACAAACATGACCAAAACTTCAAAGAACTTCACCCACTAGTTGTACCAACCAATAGACCACAAGAATTAGTATCCATCCTTGTTGTCTTCAACATCTATGAAACCTAAGTACTCCCATAGTACAATAAACCTCTACATCACCACATCCTTATTTAGACACACTAGAAGACCTACCATCTAAATCAACCAATCCACAATCCTTGCCATCATTTGAATCCGTTGAGTGCATTGCTCAAAAATCCCTTTGTCCAACACTCGTACCAAATCAAATGCACGTTGAACTAACTTAAACATTCTTTGCCACCTATAGGGACTTAGATGATTCATTATGGCTAGAACCTCCACTATCAAATGAGCATGATGCTCGCGTTCATGTTTATTAATTTCCACTAGGTATAAGTAGTACTATTTTCACAAGTAATCAAAGTATTAGTAATACTTTGTCGCTAAACTTCTGCATAAGTTTCGTTAAACCTTAAATCAACATTTTAACAACATATGTTAAAATGCAATCTCAAAGCCAATCTCATGCACCCCGAGCGACAATGACTCTTGAGGAGTATACATAAGAAACTCGAGTGAATTCCTCTTGTCATCATCTAGTAAATATAATCTTGAGACCTAGTATATTTAGAATAGGACTATCTGATTCAAACACTTTGGGTTCATATCTTCATTAAGGAAAACATGATGTTTCGGAAAACATTATGCCTAAGAAATCATGCGTTGAGTTTTCATCATGTTAAAAGGATAATGTATATCCTATGCATCATTCTCTCCTTGCGACATGAATGGTTGTGTTACAAGAGATTTCATTACACCTCATTGGCTAAATGATCTTGAACAAACATCTACAAGTTCTATGAACTAGCGTACCTCCTTCATCTTGTCATACTTGTTTTCATAAGCATGATAACTTTATCCCATGGGATAATCTTATGGGTTGAAAGATACTATTTTTATCTATTTCCTTTCAAGCATACATCATAACCTAACCTTGCTCATAATCTAGTTTAAACCTTGTGCACATCCACGGTTAAAACTACACATCTCTAGAGCATACACAAGATCTATTGAAGTTGGTAACCTTACTTAGATTCTTGTTGAATAAAATTCCAAAGAGCTTTCTTGAGAATGTTCTTAATTTAACATATTCCATTATCACATACAAACACATTTCTTGGTCTTAGATGATCAAATCACATTTATAACACATACTTAAACTCAACATAAAAGATGTCATCCATTAGATCATGCAATAAGCTATTTTCTAAATGTTGACACAAATTTGTTAAATTCTCGTGTATAACATGACATCTTAAACTTAGATTTAATGAATATAGTTGAGTCTCATTAAGCCAAGTATTGGTGAACTATCATCTTTTATATACTTCAATAGGCAAAAATAGGAATTCCAATCTTTCTAACATGAGAATGACTACTGGAGAACCTATTGCACTAGAAACTCAATCTAACCTAACTGTTAAATTGCTTCCAGGAGAGAAGTTGGGTATCACCCGTAAAAATGGTCGTGTTTAGCCTTAATTGAGCACCGTTAGTAATAGTCTCATATTCATTCTCCAACTTATCTTTATTCCTATACTTTCCTAAAGCAAGTGATAAAATAAGATACTTTGCCTCGCCTTAGGAATATTAATCAAATAAGTAGTAGATATGACTTTTCTTTCTTTAGTTTATTAAAATCTCTAGCATTACACATAAATTTGTTGATTACATGTTTTTGTTTGATATGATTATGTATCTTGACTTTATCATGATAACTATTTGATTAATAGTCAAATGTGTAAACCTTGAAAAAGGTTTTGTCTGCATGCTTATATGTTTCGTGCTACTAAATGTTGACATGATTTGTATGATATCTTCATTATTTCTTTATATGATTTCTCGCAATATTAACATGTTACCTGTTAACTCATATGCCATTTTGATAGATGATGTTTTTATATGATGTATCTATGTTTAAAAGCTCTTGTCTTTTGTTGGCATTCATTAAATCTATGCATAAGATGGTCTAAATAATACATGCTCTAAAATGTTATAATTTAAACATGGTTTGCATGAATTTTTCGTCTTGCTTCTTTTGTGACTTTTTCACATTATCTGTTCGCTACATGTGCACTTATAATTTGTCGAAGTGCTTTTTGTATGATAAACATTTAGATGTCATTTTATCCTACAAATTAATCACATGGATCATTATATGCTTAAGTGTCTAAGCCTAACGACAAAACAATCTCACAATAAAGTATTTCATATAATGTCATGCTCTTGCATAATATGATTGTTTGCCTTGATGCTATCATGATGTGTGGTGATTTTTTATCTAGTAGTTGAATATGTTATTTTTGTTTATATAGGATGTTATCTTATGATTTCTATCATATTCACATCTTTTGTCACTAACACTCTTGTCTTATAGGTTGATAACAAATTATTTGTTATCTCACTTCGTTCTAACTTTTATATGTCAATTTCGCATAATTGAAATCCTTTTATTGCTACGTAGATTAGTAATATATTTTATGGGACCCATTCACTTGCATATAGTTTTTAAAGCATATAAAATTAAGTTTTAGAGGCTTGGCATTGCATTTGTGTATCTTTCAACCGACCTCTTTCCAAATCTCATTGTTGCTTCCGCTTTCCAAAAATCATCTCCATCACTATTTAGTTATAACAACACTCCTATCCTCTACACCTCCTATGAGGAAACCACATGCCTCGTCATGCGATCATCTCGCATTAATAGAGAAGAGCTACGTGACTTCAAGGATGATTTTCTTTGTATACTAACCAACATCCGCAAAAACATTACTAAACTCATCGCTTTCATTAACCTACAACCTCCTAAACACTTTATCGTCTTTCTTATTTGATGCATTACACATTATGTTGGATGTCCACTGATTAAGGTGGAGAGAAATTCATTCACATAATTGTCTTTTGTCAAAATGTATTAAAGAACACATACTCATGTTTCTTACACCATAAAATACCAACACATAGGTACAAAACCACGCATCAACACCATTTAGTTAAAATCGGTTCACAAAACCACAAGTGTTTCAAATCTTTTTAACCCAACATCACAAGTTTGCACCAATACCTCATCAAGTGAAAAACACATCATGTGATTGAAAAACTTCTTCATCTCCACAACCAACAACTAAATGGATTCTAGGATTTTTCTTAAACCAGGACCTCACAACTTCGTTGTCTAGAACACCATCATAGGATCTCATCATTTTCTTCCTTGTCATATATCAGGCATGTCATTGTCAGTGCAAACGATATATTAATCTAAACCATCATTCCCAATACTTTGTCAACACGTTGGTCTAACCAACACTCTCCCATCATATAATGTCATTCTCATCCTCATATAGGTATTTATTATTTTTATTTTTTTTAATATGGTATTTCTGTTCCTAGGTGCTCATTGTCCTCACCTCATGTTAATTCCATTCAAGCATATACTATAGCATGATACATCATCTTTGGTAGATGATAATGTCATAAAAGATTATGTCGGTCAAAACCATGTTAATACTCTCTCTCCCATTGTCACCTAGAATAGGTCATTTTTATAATTTGTATCAATCAATGAATGAATTGCATTCTTGTTAGCGTCAATAATATCATTCAAATCATAATCCTTATGCATTACGAGAGTCACAGTCTTTGCTTATCCCTCAAATTGTGAATTTTAGATAAGGATTGCATAAGCCCATATTTTCTATTTTTATTTTTGTTATAGCTTTTGCTATACATAAGTGTTTCTAATTCTTTAATAGTTGTCTACGCTTTCACTACCACCTTCCATCACCACTTTCACTAATCATCACCACCATGGATTAGCGAAAAACTTACTTTAATCAATCTTTAGTCATCTATCAAGTTATCACCACAACCTCATATGAATCCTACTAATAAACCGACACCAACACTAGCACCACTTACTCTAACTCTTAAATATTCCAACTTCACTTCATATCTTCTTTCTAGGCATTATTTTGTAGGCTCTTATCAGATTATATTCTTATTTTTCTTATGATTGTAATTCTTATTAGAAGACTACACTTCATGAGATCTTTGATTTTGTGGAAAACTAGAAGGGGGGTTGAATAGTTTTACCGATTTTTATTTAGTTATAAAACTTTACTTGTGAAAAACTTTGATTCGATTCTTTTGTGAAATCAATCACCACCAATATGAACACTAAGATATATTATCTAATATAGATAATTTGTATAAAGAAATGAGATGGAAAAATCAAACCGAGACAGCGAGATTTATAGTGGTTCGGTCACGAATCTCTTCTTCGCCCTACTCTACTCCCCGAGTACCAAACTCGAGAGTTCTAAGCACTATGTCAACAAAGCTCCCTTTAGGCGGAGAAAACCGTACAAAGTCTCTTATCCTTATTTCCGACACTAAGCTAAATGTCGAGTACTAATCTTAGCTAGTACCAATCTACCACGATCCTTACTAAATCACACAATCAACACACTTGACACGATCTACCCAGTCTACCCTTGATCCACTTAATCAACACTCGATCAACACTCAAGCACACAAGCTACAAAAGATCTCCAAGATCTCAACAAGAACACAATGATCTACTCTCACAAAATACACAAAAGAAAATTCAACTTGGTGTATGCTAGGATACAACAAGTATGTAACAAATGTTACAAGTGCACTAAACTATTACTACAACACTTTGTATCTTCTTCTCTTGCACTAGTAGAGGAATAAAGGTGATCACTTGGTTGGATGATAGGATCACTCTTTAAACAAAAGAAAACTAAACTAAATGATCAAAGGAGAGAAGATAAGATAAGAGTTTTAAACTCAGAAAGTTGTGTGTGAAAAAGGATGCCCAAAAACTGTGAAGAGGGCTGGTATTTATAGGCAGAAGAAATTTGCCCGTTATAGGGTCATGGTACCACTAAATACCACACGGTACCACTAAATTTAGTGGTACCGTGGTACCGTGCCAAACAAGGACGCTCCAATTTTTGTTTTTAGTGGTGAAAGTTTATTTGGGGAAGTTTGGAGCTGATTTTGGGGGGAAAATAGCTGTTATGATTTTTAAGCATATTTTTCCAATAAAACATTTCTTTATATTTCTAAAATAATTTGTAAAGTATATTTTTGAAAAAATGTTTTGTCACATTAAAAATGTGAAATTTGAAACACAAATTCACTTCCTTGATCATTAGTCAAGTTGTAAATTTGTTTGTTCATACCAGAGTGATTTACGTAGAAACGGGATATTTCGACTAAAAACTTGTTTACGTTAATTTTGACGTAAAGTGTTTTCACATTTTTTTATCATCAAAACGTGGAGTTATCGAAAGATATAAGTAACGTTTTTAGAACATTATTTTCATCAACAATCTCCCCCTTTTTGATAATGACAAAACATATACTCATTTTAAGTAAAAGATTAATTTTAACAAGTTTTTAGCATTAGTTTATATCCCATTTCTCCCCCTTTTTGTCAAAGCAAAAAGATCGCAAAGGCTCCCCCTTGAAGTATACTCCCCCTCGTTTGGAGGACACTTAGGAATCGAGCAATGGTTCTTGCTACAAAACAAAGTTAGATGACACATATACAATATCTAACATGTAGCAACCAAGACAAATATCCAACCATGACAAAAAAATAAAATAAATAAACTAAGATAATCCAACCATAAGCTAAGAAAAGGGCTAAGAAGCAAAAACCACACAAAATGGAACAACCATACAATAAGCCCATCTATTCATAAAGAGAAATGTCATACATAAAGTATGACTACAAGATAAACATAAAAGTAAACTACAAGAAGCACATATAAATCTTTAGTGAAAAGAGGCCCTAAGATTTGCTTCAATTCCAAAAGGGATCCTAGACATTTATTTTTGGAAGCTAAACATGAAAATGTTTAGTTGTTTGGGCTATTGGTTGGTGGATGAGGTGGTATGATGGGCCCTTGTGGTGGTGTTAGGAGGTGTTCAAGGTAGGAGAACATGAAGTTCAATTCTTTCCTAAGGTTAAAGATGAGGTTTTGGTTGTGATGACAACATGCACAACTTAGGGTATGTGGTTCAAGAGGATAGAGAATGGGGTGACCCATTAGTGGTTGTGGTGATGGAGAGGCGGAAGATGATGATGTGTTAGACCCAAGCTCAAGAGGAGTTGTTGGTGATAGAGTGAATGTTAGTGCCAATGGTTGAGGAGGACTAGGTGGGAGTAAAGGTGTTGTTGTCCTAATTGTAGAAGAGGGTGATGAGGTTGGCCTAGTAGAAGTGGCTTTGGAGGGAGCAAATGGTGTAGAGATTGGTGAGGTTGAGTTGGTGGAGGGTAATGGTGTATGAATGTCTTCATCATCGTCTAGTGTAAGATCAATGAGAAGTATTTCCTTGGGGGGTTTTATGTTGAGTCTTGGTTTCTTTGCTTTATGTGAAGTGGTAGCAATGGTAGAAGACATGGTGAGTTTATGATGAATGTCGGATGGTGAGGAAGATGAATTCATGATAAGGGCTTAAATAGCCAAATCAAAGGCATGCATGGATTGGTAGGTTGGTGAGTTTAGGGAATTGGGAATGTTGGAATCAGTTCATGTTTGCAGAATCTAAGGGAAAGAAAGTCAAAAAGTAAAAGCAAACTGTTAAAAACGTATTCCCATGGGAGGGTACCACTAAATCACCCATGGTACCACTAAATTTAGTGGTGTCGTGCCCTATTTAGTGGTGTCGTGACCTGCAGTTGACGTTTTTACCAGTTCTGCAGGATTTAGGCTGCCTAAATGGGTAATTCTAGGGGTACTATTTGTAGCAAATCCTATTGCCTCAATTCACTAAAGAATAATCACATAGTTTTCATAAAAATAGCCACAACTAGCAACAAACAAAAACATGTGATTATCTAGATTTAGGCTACTATTAAGCATGCAATCTATCAAGTATGTGGGAAACTAGAAGGGGGGTTGAATAGTTTACCGGTTTTTATGTTCTTTTAAAAAATCTTGTTTTAAAAGTTTGGTTGAGGTTTGTGGTGTGTGAACACTTTTGATCCATTGATCAACAAGAGTGGTTTGATTGGTTGGTTTGATGTTGAATCTTGGTTTCTTGTTTTTGTAAGGGGTTGAAGCAATGGTGGAAGACATGATGGTTGTATGGTGAGTGTGAAGGTGTAAGGATTGCAATGCATGATGTTAGCTTAATACTAAATTAAAGACATGCAAGTTTGAAAAGGATGTTGGATTTGGGGATTTGGGTGCATGGGAATCAGGTTATGTTTGCAGATTTTCAGGGAAAGAAAGTTAAAAAGTGGAAGAGAACTGCAATTTTCGTCTTCCAGAGGCACGGTACCACTAAAGGCACCACGGCACCACTAAATTTAGTAGAGCCGTCCCCTATTTAGTGGAGCCGTGGCCTCCATTTGACCTTCTTTCCAGGTCTGCTGGTTTTAGGCATCCTAAATGGGAAATTTCTGGGAAACTGTTGGCTGCAAATCTCAAGGCCTCAAACCACTAAACACATAGAATTCCTAAAGCTAGTTTCAACTAGCAACTAACATGATCATGTGATCATCTATGTATTTAGGAAACTATTAAGCATGCATGAGTTCAAGTAATTTTAACATCTAGTGCATGTAATAAGATAAGATAACATGCATGAACTAGGCAAGATTGATTGACATAAAGGTTAATTAACTAAGCAAATTAACCATATTCAAGTGTGAAATGTTAATGCAATTCAAGCTAGTTTATGTTAAATGGACATTGCCATGACCTTATTTATAATAGCTTAATAATACTTAAGTTAATAGTACTACTTAAGCTAATCCTAACTAGTCTCTTCTTTTCCCCATCTTCTTTATCTTGTTCCCGATCCCTTTGATCGCCTTGCCAATGGACTTGAACCCCCCAATTGTTTGCTCATGCATCGAGACTTGTCGATTGTACATGGTTGTTTGCCTTCTCATCATCGTGGATAAGTTAGTTTGTCCGAATTCAACATCGGAGGTTTGTGTGAAAGATGAGGTGTCAAGGTTACGAAAGAAGGTGTCGGGAGAGGAGTATTAGGATGAGACGTTCCTTCTTCGTTCACCTCATCATCATCCTCATCCATAGGTTGAGAAGATGAACCATGACCGAAGGAGGAGGAAGAGAGGGGAATATCAGAAGTGGATTTACGACCACGTTTGGACCCTTTGTCCTTACGTTGCTTTGTGCGACGTTGTGGTCCACCAAGAGATTTCATAACCGGATTGACTAGGACGTAGTCAACACTATGGAGATGGGGAAAGGTTTCCATGACCCAATGGAAGAGACGAGTAAGTAACATGCCATATGGCATGAGCTTATCCGAACGACTATGAATATTGGCCATCCATTTGACCATATAGTATGCAAGGTTATATGGTTCCTCGATACTAAGATAGTAGAGCATCTGGGCGAGACTCGCCGAGACATGATCACGGTTGCCCGTAAGGCTCAACACGTTTTCACGTAGAAGAAGTTCCAAACTTCTAAGGTCGAGAAGAAGCTCTTTGAGGTAGATGCGGTTGGGGTCAAGGTGGACAATGGAGCCATCACGTTTTTTATACGTGTGGACGACTCGAGGTGTTTGGATGACACGTTTGATGGACTCGAGGTCGGGGAGTTCGGTACGATAAGTACCTTGATTTTCTAGATTGTAGAAAAGAGACTCGAGGGAATGGTCTTCAGTGTATGCACACTGACCATACGAGGGAACACCGAGAATTTCACCAATCTCGGAGACGGACAGGATGATATTTTGGTTTTGGATCCAAAAATTAAGGAATACATTACCATCCACATCAGTGAAGGTACGAACTCGACTATAAAACTCGAGGACAAAACGAGGACAAACTTGATTGTTTATTTTGTATAAACAATCAAAGTCAATAGTGGTGAAACAAACTTGGATGTTATCCAAGAGAACGTAATGAGCATCGACTACACGACCTTCGTGTATATATCGATCTTGGACTTTAGCAAGATAAGCTTTTTGTTCAATGGGGATGTTTGGATCATCTACAAGACGGGGAATGTAGGGTTTGGTGTCTTGATAATCATTACGAGGCATTGTCACCTACAAAAATATAATATTTTGCATGTTAATTTGTTGCATTTTAGTGATCACATTTTGACGGTGTGTGTGTGCCTAAATGCAAACGATGTGGAGGTGCAGTAATCTCGACTCTAAAATAAACCTAATGAGATTACCCAAACCCTCCTAACTTCACTTTTGCTCAATCAAATATGTCGAATAATACATATTAATTATGTAGGTCGATCCATATTTGAGAGTTCATGTATGCATGCAAAAACGTTTTTAGTTTGCATCAACAATGCATGAAAAAGGTTTCATGATCCTAGACTTGTGAAGTTTTTCAAAAAATGATGGAATTGGGGTGTTTGGCAAACGCCTCAATGTGGCGCCAAAACGCTTAAGTTTGAAAAGCTTCAATGTAAATCGTTTCTAAACCAATTTTAATCATCCTAAACATGATTTCACTACAAATAATCAATCATAATCCGATTTTAGTGATTAGATTCGGACTAGGTTTTCCAACATAAATGGGTTTATGAAAATCCTAGGTTTAGGGAATCATGTGAATGCTACATTGTCTAATCCTAGTCTTAATTGCACAAAAGTTTAACAAAATTTGAAAATCCCCAATTCGATTTTAGACTCAAGAACAAACCCTAGACTCAAATTGAAAGAAATTAAGAATGATTTACTTACAATTAGTGTTGTTGTGGTTAAGATTTGTTGATTCCAATGCCTCAATCTTGATTTGCAAGAGCTTAATTGAATTTGGGTGTTTAGGTTCGGTTTTGACAGCAAGAGGGAATGGTTTTGGGTTTGTTTGAAAAAGGCTGTGCAGAAGAGAAGAGGAATAGGCGCATTTTTCAGATGCACGGCACCACGGTTCCACTAAACATTAGTGGAGCCGTGTCTATTTAGTGGAGCCGTGTATCTGATTGTGCCATTTTTCTTCTGTTTTGACTTTTGGCTGATTAATCTTACTTATTTAGTAAGACTTTTTGACACGAGGAAAAAGTTTATACCTAATAAACTTTTTGACAAAACCGATTAGGAGGGGTGACAAGGAATGACCTTAGTGTTTCCAAGGAAATTGGCTAAGTTGTCATTGGATGAGGATTGACTTCTAATATTTCCCATGAAATAAATAGAGGTCATTAGTAGTGATTAAGTGGATGACTATAATATTTCCCATGAAATATTTAGTTAGTCGGAATACGAGACGCAAGGAATGACTCAATACTTCAAGTGAAATATTCAAGAGTCATGTGACGAGTTGTAAGGGAATGACTTAGAATTTCTAGAGAAATTTCTAAAAGTCATGTGACGAGTGAGAGAGATGACTTAAAAAAATCATGGGCGATTTGTAGAGAATGACTTCAATATTTCCCGCGAAACTTTTGAGAGGTCATAGGAGGGATGAAAGGTTATAAGGTATGACGTGACGGATGACTTTAATATTTCCATTGAAATATTGAAATAGTCATGAGCGGGATGAGAGGAATGACTTAAGAAGTCATATGACGAGACGTAAAAGATGACTTTTAATATTTCCAAAGAAATATTCAGATAGTCATAAGAGGGGTGACGAGAACGTATTGGTTAGAGTATTGACGATGTTGTCTTTCAAGAGAGACTTTTCAAAGAAAAGATTTCTCTTTCGACCTTTTCGCGATGGAGGAGATGACGTACTTCGACGAGCTTCGTTCATGAGCAAGCTATAGGGTTCTCGGTCAAGTCTAATGGCATCTTGACTGCTACTCTTCATAGGGGGTTGTGTAATAACCCGAAAATTTGAATTATTAACTTTCTGTAAACCCGAAACTATTGCTTATGAATCTTAATCAAGTCATTTTATTCACCTTTGCATTCGGAATATTGCTATATATATTTTTATTCTTTACTGAGAAATAACTAGTGATTACAAAACAAACCCTGTGACAAACTCACGTTCCATTTTCATCAGATGCCACACGTGCACCAACACAGTAATAGTATGGCATGAGTAAATAAACCAAACAAGGAAGGTACAGAACGAACCATAAAAATAATTACGAACTCAGAAGTAAACTCAAACAATAAATGACGACTCTAAAAATATGAACTCTCGGGCTAGCGATATTTAAACGAAGCCTGATCCGACGCTATCTAACGAAATAC
Organism: Artemisia tridentata subsp. tridentata; assembly: GCA_021014915.2. NCBI lineage: Eukaryota > Viridiplantae > Streptophyta > Magnoliopsida > Asterales > Asteraceae > Artemisia > Artemisia tridentata. Next base: position 28,460,535 of record CP139501.1, on the reverse strand, counting down.
GGGTATTTAAAACACAAGATATACTCTACTAAATTTAAAAAAAAAAAAAAAAAAAAAAAAAAAAAAAAAAAAAAAAAAAAGGCTCACTACTCCATCTAGATAAATAAAAATCTACTCATATATATATATATATATAACTAATGCTATACTTTTCTCTTTTGTTTTGTCGGCATACCCCTATCCCAAAAACAAAGATTATATTTTGTTTCCTTCTTTCCTCTCTGCTGCTACCTTCTTTCCATTATTGTTGTCGAAACCCAAAGATCACCATAACCACACCATCTTTCCACCTCCACTATCCCTTCCCATCTTATTTTCGGCAAACCTAAGAAACCTCACCCTTCTTGTGTTGTCGCTTTGGCCATCTTCCCTCGAAAACCCAGGACCGAACCATCCCCATCACCATTTAATTAGGGTTGACCAAAATCCTTTGTCCCCTTTCTTGTTCACGGGATCACCTAAGAAATAGGGGCACTAGTATAGTGAAATCACACCGATTAGGGTAGTTGAGTTCTCCAACAATCCGAAAGAGTTATGGAGCTTAACTCCATGACCTCCTATAAATTCGTACCTCCATGGGTTATTCGAATCACACAAACAAACAACACACCAAAGAAATTGAGAAGTTCTCAAAGGTTTGGGTCAAGTTGTGATTCGGATAAAGAAGCCGTAGTGGGTCGATATTGGAAGCTAGGATTTCGGGTTTGGAGCTTTTAATTCCGGGTTTGTTTAGTGCTCGACATCTCTCACCAAATTCAGGTTATCATCAATCTTTAAGTAATGTTGTTTAAAGTTCTTATATTTTTTTATATTCATTCGATTATGGGACTAGGAATAGATATAAACAAATTAGAACTTATGTGGTTATGAGGATAAAGTGAAGGTAATGTATGCGGATTAGAATAAATTAGTCGAACAAAGTTATATTGATTTTGTTAGAAATGTAAATCGAGTTGATATAAGATTTGTGAATAAGTGGTGGTTTAACGATAGTAAAATGGTTAAGAGATTAAGAATGTTTGCGTTAAGAAGTAATTTTTAAAACTAGTCAAATATGGTTTGATGTTTAAACGGGTCGAATGGAAGTTTTGACTTAAAAGTCATGGGTTATCTTGATTTTGGAATGGTTAAAAACTGCTAAGAAATAGCCTAAAGGGGTAGTCGAAACCGTTTAGAAACCAAGGTAGCCATTTGTGTACTCGATCTCTTAGGAACCCAACGACTTGAGCTCGAGTTGTACTCGAGAGTCGTTAAACAGGCTGGACCGTAGCCTGACCATAGTGGTGATCGAACCTCAGACCTCGTGTTGAAGCAGCATATCTTTTTAAAACCTTCGAAGAATGCTTGTGTTTCAAACGGAAATACCAAGCAAACCGCAAAGTCACCAATCTAAAACAAATCTGCATAAAGTGGAAGTAATTTGGGTTCAGACTTAACGCTGGGCCAAAGCCCAACAAATAAATAAAAGGGAAATTTGTTTGAGCTTAGAACCAAGCCAAAGCCCACAAGGGTTTAGAGTTGCTTGTGTTGGGCCACAGCCCATACGAGTTTCATTATAAAACATAAGGGTGCGTTTGAATTATAAATGAATAAGTGAATGTATTATTTTGTTTATTGATGCCACTTAATAAAAACCCGAATTAGCAATATGTCGAGTATTAACTATTACAAATTTTGACAAAAACGACTAACCGATATACTAAAATTTGTTATACGTTACTAATGATTACGCGTCAAAATAAATAGTTAAAAACGTGCAACAATAACATGACCGTTTTTAAAATATATATAGACTATTTTTACGATCATCGAATCTTAAACCAAGAATGCAAACTAAATCATGCCATACTAATCTAGGTCACGCGTTGGAGTTTCTACACACCAATTGATACTATTACATCCCAGATTACTACTACTACCAAGGTGAGTTCATAGTCCCACTTTTACTATGTTTTCAAATCCCGTGGGGAGATACATGCTATAAATCTGAACACAAATATTTTTGTATGCTATCCTGATTGATATTGCTAAGTTAATATTGCCTAAGTTACCACCCTGCCAAAAAGTCCCTTATATCATGAACCATTAATCACTTGCGAGTGAACGCGAATTCAGTGAATATATCTATTGGAAGTTGACGACCCACTTGAAGTTAGCCTGGAATGGTAACCAAGTGCACTTTATTCGAATTATCAAGAGTTTGGCAAACTCCTACGACGAGGGCATTATCACCTACATCATTGCTATGATGTGGGCCATTTATATTAATTATTATTACACCCGATGTTAAGGTTTGCGTGTCATGAGGCTTAGGGCAATATTTATATCACACTACAATATCATTGTTTTTACTATTATCTGACTTGTGTTCAAACTATTACAAATTAAACACTATGGATTCACTCAACCTTTGTGTTGACGTTTTAAGCATGTTTTATCTCAGGTATTTAAAGAAGCTAAAGGCACGGAGTGGAACAGGGCCCCCTTTGGACGATGTCCAAAAACAAATGTTTTCATTCATCTTAAACATTTCTCATTTTGTATTTCTAAATATTATGATTCTGTTGTTGACAACTCTGATTTTAATTTGATGAATGATAACAAATTTTCACAAAACGTCTCTTTCGAGTCGTTTTCTATAATTATGACTACGATCTAAGATGTAATACCCCAAATTAGACTTCCGCTGCTTCATTACGATTTTTGGGGCGTTACAGGTTGTCTCATCTATAGTGTTTGTTGTCATGCCTTTCCGGCGCTTACGTACTCGGCTTCGGTCGTGGAGACAATAAGAGTAGTTTGTTTCTTGGGGAACCAAGAAGTTTGTTAATAACCTATGAAGGTAAAAACATTACTCTCTATGTTTCAATCCACATTAACTCTCGCATTATCAGAGTTTGATATAGAAACATTTTCTACACCAATCTCCTTGAGATATCGTAATCTCAAGTGCGTAGTATCTTTAATGTATCGGATGATACATCAAACAATTTGATGTAAGAATTCTTGGGGCACTTCTTACAAGTGGGCACAAAGCCAAATACTTATTCATGATAATGGACCTACTTGCCGTTAGGTAAAGTACTTTACCTATTATCCCCCTAACTTAGTGATATCCACTCACTCACCTTCATCGTCTCTTGTGAGATTCGTATTTGTGGATATTATATATATATATATATATATATATATATATATATATATATATATATATATATATATATATATACACACACACTAAGGTTTATGGAGATACTTTCTTTAGGTTGAGTTAACTATGGGCTAGGGAAGAAACTTAATTCACTTACCATTTTCGTTTCAAACTTGTCACGCATGATCTTAAAGCGATCATCGAATATTTCTAGACAAGTTGAGTTCATCATGATGAATTGTGAATTTTTGTTTCTTTATGACAATGCCTACTATGTTAGACTCTAACACTACTGCATGCTTAGCATTTCTACCAACAAGGGGTGTTTTAAGGAAGCGTACCTGAGCCTGAGGTGTTGCCCTTAAAACTTAGAAGATTAGAGTACCTTTGTTGAATGTTAAGCAAATGAGTCACGACTTGACTATTTCGTCGCAAAATTTGTTTGATCACAAATCATACTCCATTTATTAGACTTCCAAAATTTATTTACAGTCTTGTTTTCCTAGCAAAACAAGAGTTCAAACATCTGGTCCCCAATATCTCATGGGTCCAAAGTTGTTAGAGTCAAACATCCTACGCATTTGTTGCGTTAGTTTAGGATGTGAGAATGGAGGACACATTTCCCATGGTAAGTAACTTTGTGGTGGACGGTCATTCCAAGTTACGGGAAAGTTACTTGGATGATTTTGTCTCCTAAAGTTACCTCTCGGTAGAGGAGTTCTAGACCGAGGTTTGGGAGAATTCATTCTTCTAGGTGGAGGAGTAGTAGACCTAGTGTCACGCTTTACAAATCCATGTTCGGGAGATGACAATGGTTTGTAAAAGCCATTGACTTCCTCTTTTCTTGGTGTAGACACTCTAGTACTATTTACAACTACGTGACTTGGTTTAGGACTTACGTTATTTTTCAGAATTGACCGAGTTTTGTCTTCAGCACTAGACGGTACCACGGTACCACTAAATTTAGTGGTGCCGTCTGTACCTTTAGTGGTGCCGTCACCTTCAGACTTAGACATTTCAGGAATTACAAATTTTACTTATTTAGTACCACTTGTAGAAGCCTGATTTGGGTCAAATCCTAACCCCGCACGATCATGTTCACTATATCTAATGTTTTCAAGTATATCATTAAGTGTTTTGGTTCCTTCATCAAACTTAATGATTCTTAAAGCATTTTCTTTAAGCTTTTCATTTTCTACTTGAAGACTTATGCATGACCCACATCCTAAGTCTACTTCTTTGTTTTTCTCAAGTCTCTTGACTTGATCTTTTAGTTCTACAACTTGTAGTTCTAGTTCTTGTAGTTTAAATTTTAGTTTTTTGTTTTTACCTAAGATCTTAGTACTAACTACGCATAATTTGTTGTATTCGTCATGCAATCTACTATCATCTATTGACGAATTATCATCACTATAATAAGAAGAGTCAGAATGTACCTCGTTAGAAGCTTGAGCCATTAGGCATGTTTCATCGTTAAGCTTCTTCTCTTCTTCTTCACCTCTATCACTCCAAGAACCTCCTACAAAGGCTCTTTGGTTGTTGGACTTTGGTGGTTTAGGACATTCTCCTATGAGGTGATTAGGATCTCCGAATCTATAGCATTTCCTATCACCTGTCCCTTTTCTTTCATCGTGATTCCTTTGGGATGACCTCCTTTCATCACGAGGTTGTCTAGGAAATCTACCTTTCCTCCTAAAGAACTTTCTAAAGTTCCTAACGGCTAGTGCGTATTCTTCATCTTCACTATCAAAACTTGAACATTCCTCATCACTAGACTCCTTCTTGGCTTTCAATGCTAGAGATTTAACTCTCTCGCTTTTGCCTTTGACTATGTCGGAGTCTTTCTTAATTATCATCTCCTGAACTTTCAAGTTTCCTATAAGTTCATCGAGTGACAATGTCGCCAAGTCCTTTGACTCTTCTATGGCGGTGACCTTTGCTCTCCATTTAGGATGTAGAGCCCTAAGAAACTTCCTAACATAATTCTTGCTAGAGTAACCTTCATCAAGAGCTTTAAGACTAGTGATAATAGTATTAAATCTAGCAAAAGCATTATCGATTGATTCATCCTCCGAAATGGAGAATTGTTCATAATGTTGAACAAGAAGATCTATCTTGTTCTCTTTGACTTGGTTATTACCTTGGTGAGTGAGTAACAAAGTTTTCCAAATATCTTTTGCCGTATTACACATGAAAATTCTTTCAAATTCCTTTTTAGGCAAAGCATTATAAATCATCATTTTAGCCTCATTATTTTTGGCTAATTTCCTTTTAAGTTCATCACTTTGTTTATCATAAGAAACTATTTCATCCTTTTTAGTTTCCGGATTCTTTTGAATAGGTTGAAAGTCACCCTCGGTAATAACATGCCAAAGATCAATGTCTTTTGATTTCACATACGTTTCGAATCTTGTTTTCCAATAAATAAAACAATCGGTTTCGAAAAGTGGTGGTCTATGCATAGATTGCCTTCTAGATATTTGTCTGAATCCATTGATCGATTCAAGTTTTAAAATACAATATACTTAAAAATCTTGACTGACGTGGCTCCTGATACCAATTGTGGGAAACTAGAAGGGAGGTTGAATAGTTTACCGGTTTTTATGTTCTTTTAAAAAATCTTGTTTTAAAAGTTAGCTATTGGAAACTTTGATTCGAATCTTTATGTGTAATCAATCAACACCAATATGAACTACACACTATACTAACTAATGCTAAATAATAAAAGTAAAGAATAGAGTTGGAAAGATCAAACCGAGTCAAAGGATTTATAGTGGTTCGGCTATGAAGCTCTTCTTCGCCCTACTCCACTCCCCTAGTACCACACTCGAGAGTTTCAAGCACTATGTCAACAACCTCCCTTCAGGCGGAGAAAACCGTACACGTCACTTATCCTATTACCGACACTAAGCTAAATGTCGAGTGCTAATCTTAGCTAGCACCAATCTACCAAGGTCCACGTGACCAAACACTCAAGCCCGATGGCTTCAAGAGATCACCAAGATCTCAACACGATCACAATGATCAACACACACTCAACTAACTCTATCCTATCGACCCTTGATCTTCTTGATCAATCACACAAGCCCAATGGCTTCAAGAGATGTTCACTATCTTTTATAAGATCACACTTGATCTTCACTCTCACTCACCAAAGATAAATAAACTTGAAGTAAGCTATGATACAACAAGGTTGTAACAAATGTTACAAAATCCTAACAACTATAACTCTTGTATCTTCTTGAATACCTTGAGTTCTTCTCTTACAAATGAAGAGGAATGATAACACCTTGTATCAACTTGGATACTTGTGTTCTTCTCTTGCTAATGAATAGGAATGAAGAGGATCTCTTGGTGGATGATTGGATCACTCTCAAAACAAAAGAAAACTAGTCTAAATGATCAAAAGAAAAGAAAGGTGTGAGAGGTTTAAACTCAGAAGTTTTTCTGTGTGAAAGGGTGCCTAAAAACTGTGAATGGGGTTGGTTTTTATAGGCAAGAAAAATCTGAACGTTACAGAAAGTTTTGTACGGACGGCTCCACTAAATGCACCACGGCTCCACTAAATTTAGAGGAACCGTGGAGCCGTCCAAGACAAGAACGCTCCAAATTTTGTCTTTTCTGGTGAAAACTTATTTGGGGAAGTTTGGAGCTGATTTTGGAGGGAAAAATAGCTGTTATGTTTTTCAAACTTATTTTTCCATTAAAACATTTCTTAATTATTCAAAAATAATTTGTAAGGTATATTCTTGAAAAAAATGTTTTGTCACATTAAAATGTGAGTTCTCAAAACCAAAATTTACTTCTTTGATCATTTGTCAAGTTTGTAAATTTGTTCAAGAGTGATTTACGAAGAAACGGGATCTTCTGATTAAAAACTTGTTTACGTTAATTTTAACGTAACGTGATTTCACATTTTTTCATCCTCAAAACGTGAAGTAATCGAAAGATATAAATAACGTTTTTAGAACATTATTTGCATCAACAAAGTAATATGATCATCTAGATCATGCAAGAAAAAAAATGTAAAAAGATAAAATAAAAGATAATAGCTAAATAAAGCTCATGAGCTAAATATAACCAAGTATTAAGCTTCATTAAGTACCCGAAGCAACCCATGCCAAGTTAATAATCCTAAGTTATGGTTAAGCCAAGCTTGTTAATGTCAAATGGCCGTAGCCAAGACCCCATGAGAGATAGTTTAATAATACTTGAGTTAATAAGACTAATTAAGTTAGTAGTTTAAAGCATTGTTTAATCTCTCGTTCTCCCCAACTTCTTGATCTTGTTGCCAATGCCCTTGAGTGCCTTTCCAATTGAATTGAACCCCCCGATGGTTTGCTCATGCATGGACATTTTCCGATTGGACATCGTCGTTTGCCTTCTCATTATCGCACTTAGATTTGTGTTGTTCTAAGGAAGGTCGGTTGTTGGTGTGAAGGTTGACGTGTCAAGATTGCGAATGAATGTGTCATGTGAAGGAGTAAGAGCACGAGAGGTTCCTTCTTCATGCACTTCAACACCATCCTCATCCATAGGTTAAGATGATGATCCATGATGGATGGAGGAGGAAGAGAAAGTAGCATCGGAAGTGGACTTAGGACCACGTTTAGACCCTTTGTCACTATGTTTCTTTGTGCGACGTTGTGGTCCACCAAGGGGTTTCATAATTGGATCAACAAGGAAGTAGTCGATGTTATCGAGGTGTGGGTAATTAGCCATTACCCATCGGAAGAGACTAGTAAGCAACATACCGTATGGCATGAGCTTATCGGACCGACTGTGAATGTTAGCCATTATTTTTGCCATATAGTATGCGAGGTTGTATGGCTCCTCGTTACTAAGGCAATAGAGCATGTGGGCTAAACTTACCGGAACATGATCCTGGTTACCCACAAGAGACAAGACATTCTCACGAAGAAGAAGTTCCCAATTTTTGAGATCAGGAAGAATTTGTTTGAGATAGATACGGTTTGGGTCGAGGTGGACTATTGAACCATCACGTTTTTGGTACGTGTTGGCGACACGAGGGATTTGAATATGGTGCTTTATGGTTTGAGGATCGGGAATTTTGGTTAGATATGGACCTTCACTTTCAAGATGATAGTAAATGGACTCTAAGGAATGGTCTTCTATGTAGGCACATTGACCATAGGAAGGAACACCTAGAATGTCACCAAGCTCGGTGATGGACGAAACAACTCGAATCCAGAAATCTAGGAAGACATTACCCTCAAGATCATTGAAGGTACGAACAAGACTATAGAACTCAAGGATGAAACGAGGATAAATTTGATCATTTATTTTATATAACAATCAAAATCAATTGTTGGAAAGCATACATTTATGCCATCCAAAAGAACAAAATAAGCATCGACTACACGACCTTCGTGTATATATCGATGTTGGACTTTTTAAAGATAAGCTTTTTGCTCATCAGGAATGTTTGGATCATCGATTAGTGAAGGGATATAGGATTTGGTGTCTTGGTAATCGTTACGAGGCATTGTTACCTACAAAAATATATAAGTATATGTGTGTTAAATTTTGTATTATTGATGATCACATCTCTAGTGTGTGTGCCTATATGCAAACAATGTGAAGGTGCGGTAATCTCGACTCTAAAACAAAAATAATGAGATTACCCAAACGCTCCTAACTTCACTTTTGCTCAAACAAATATGTCGAAAAGTACATATTTGTTATGTAATTCGATCAATATTTGTGAGATCATGCATGCATGCGAAAACGTTTTTAGTTTGCATCAACAATGCACGAAAAATGTTTCATGATCCTAGTTGTGTGAAATTTTTCGAAAACAATGGAATTGAGGTGCTTGGCAAATGCGACAATTTGGCGCCAAAAATCTTAAAGTTGAAAAGCTTGAGTGTTAATGACTCCTAATCCAATTTCAAGTATCCTAAACATGATTCCACTAAAATTATTTAATCTAATTCCAATTTAAATAGTGAAATTCGGACTAAAGTATATAATGTAAGTGGGTTTATGCAAATCCTATGTTTAGGGAATCATATAAGTTATACATTGTCTAAACCTAGTCCTAATTGCATAAAAATTCAATCAAAATTGAAAAGCCCCAATTCGATTTTATATATATGAACAAACCCTAGTCTCAAATTAGAAGAAAATTAGAGTTAATTTACTTACAATTGATGTTGGGTAAGATGTAGTAATTGATAATCTTTAAATGCAATGCCTCGATCTTGATTTGACAAGAGTGTAGTTGGATTAGGGTGTGATATTCGGTTTTGACAGAAAAAAGGGAAGTTGGTGTTTTGTTTTGAATGAGTAGGCAGAGGGAAAGAGGAAGAAAATGGGACTATCAGATGCAGGGTACCATGGTACCACTAATGTTTAGTGGTGCCGTGCACTGTTGAGACTGATTTTTGACCTATTTTGATTTTTGACGAATCAATCTTACTTAATTAGCAAGACTTTTTGACGCGAGGGGAGAGTTTATACCTAATAAACTCTTTTAAAAAAATGACTAGGCTATACGAAAAGAGATGACTTTAATATTTCCTAGGAAATACATAGGTAGTCACTAGAGCGATACGAGGTATGACTTTAATATTTCCATTGAAATAGATAGTCATAAACTCTTCTACGAGATGAGTCCATTGGGGGTTGAACGATGAAGCTAGAAGTGAAAGGATGACTTTGATATTTCCAAGGAAATACGTAAATAGTCATTGGAGGGATGTGAAGGATGACTTAATATTTCCAACGAAATATTTAAAAAGTCATGAAACGAGACATAAGGGATGACTTCAATATTTCTAGTGAAATATTTAAAAAGTCATGAAATGAGACATAAGGGATGACTTCAATATTTCTAGTGAAATATTTAAGTAGTCATAAGAGGGATTTAAATAACGTATTTGAACACATGGGAATTGTGAAATTCACGGAACGTGTTCCATCATTCCTAGACCTAGACGAAGATAGTTAGAGGATTCTCGTTTGAGAGGTTTGGTTAGGATATCGACGATGTTGTCCTTTGAGGGAAATTTGTCTATAGAAATGTTTCCTCTTTGGTCATTATCGCGATGGAGGAGATGATGTACTTCGATGTGCTTCGTACATGAGCATTGCACAGGGTTCTTGGTCAAGTCAATTGCACCTCGGTTGTTGCACTTCCTAGGAATTTCGTTTAGATGGATGTCACAGTCGATTAGAGCTTGTTTCATCCATAGTGCTTGTTGTCATGCCTTTCCGGCGTTTACGTATTCGGCTTCGGTCGTGGAGATAGCAAGAGTCTTTTGTTTCTTGGGGAACCAAGAAGTTTGATAACAACCCATGAAGGTACAAACATCACTCTTACTTTTTCGATCCACATGATCTCCCGCATTATCAGAGTTGGTATAGACAATAGTTTCTATACCAGTCCCCTTGGGATATTACAATCCCAAGTGTATAGTGCCTTTAATGCATCGGAAGATACTTAACCGCATCAAGGTAACAAGTTTTGGGATCCTTCTTAGAGGCGAGCACAAGGGCAGACACTAGACATGATATTGGGCCTACTTGCCGTTAGGTAGATTAAACTATCCATCATGCCCCTAAACTTAGCACTATCCGCGTACTCACCTTCATCGTCTCTTGTGAGATTCGTCTCCGCGGACATAGGTATTTTTATTTGTTAAGATTTTTCTAAGTTAAATTTCTTATATATATATATATATATATATATATATATATATATATATATATATATATATATATATATATATATATATATATATATATATATATATTAGTATAATTAGATTCCAGAAGATACTATCTTCAAATAGTATTATATGAGGACTAGAAGAGAAACTTAATTTGCTCATCATGCTCATCTCAAACTTGACACGCATGATCTTTGAACGATCATTGTACATTTCTGGACAAGTTGAGTCTAATATAATTGTCGTCGAGAACTATTTGAGCAATGATAGGATGTGAATTTTGTTTCTTCATGAAAAGTGTGTTATCAACCATTCACATGGTATATTCATGTTTAAGCAAGAAAGCCTTTAATATGTCGTACCAAGCTTTGGAGGCTTGTTTAAGATCATAGAGAGCTTTCTTGATTTTATAAACATGATATGGTTTTTATAGATCAACAAATCCCGGAGGTTGTACTACATATACCTCCTTGTTGATAAAACCATTTAGGGATGCACTTTTAACGTCCATTATGTTAGTGGTCACTAAGTTAGATTCTAAGAACTCTACATGCTTAATATAACTACTAGTAAGGAGGTTTTGAGAAAGCGTACCTTAGCCTGAGATGTTGCCTATAAACTAGTGAACGTGACTTTACCATCGTTGTATGCTAAGTAGGATGAGACTAGACTATGATTTTCCGTCATGAGATTAGTGCACTCACTAATCATAACCCATTCGTCGAACTCCAAGTCATTTCTCAAGCATATCAATCTAGCAAGACAAAAACTCAAACATTTGGTCCCCAATATCTCATGGGTCCAACGTTGTTAGTGTTAAACATCCCATGCATTTGTTGCATTTGGTTAAGATGTTGGAACGGATGACAAATTTCCCATGGAAAGTAGCTTTGTAGTTGACGGTTATTCCAAGTTACGGGATAGTTACTTGGATAACTTTGTCTTCTAAAGTTAACTCTCGGCAGAGGAGTTCTTGACCGAGGTTTAGGAACATTTGTCTGTCTAGATGGAGGAGTTTTTGTTCTTGCATTGGGTTTTACAAATCCAAGCCCGGGGGTTGACAAGGGTTTATAGGAACTTTTAACTTCCTTCTTACTAGCAACAAGCAATTCAACATTGTTAACTACTATTTGACTCGGTTTAGGACTTAAGTTATTTTTTAAAATCGACCTTGTTCTGACTTTAGCACCAGACGGTACCACAGTACCACTAATTTTAGTAGTGCCATCTGTACCTTTAATGGTACCGTCCTCTGCTATTTCAGATTCTCCAGGTTTTACAAATTTTACTTGTTTAGTTTCACTTGTAGAAGCTTTATTTGGGTCAAATCCTAATCCCACTCCGGCATGTTCACTATACCTAACGTTTTCAAGCATGTCATTAAGTGCCTTTGTTCCTTTTTCAAATTTAATGATTTTAACGACATTTTCTTTGAGTTTTTCATTCTCTACTCTAAGACATATGCATGACCTACATTCAATATCTATTTCTTTATTTTTCTCAAGTCTTTTTACTTGGTCTTTTAGTTCTAAAATTTGCACTTCGAGTTCATGCAATGTTACTTTTAGTGTTTTGTTTCTAGTTATGATTTTATAACTTACTTCACATAGTTTATTATATTCATCATATAGTCTATTATCATCTATTGATGAATTATCATCACTATAATAAGAAGAGTCGGAATGTACCTCATTTGAAGCTTGAGCCATAAGACATGTTACGTCATTGGGCTTCTTCTCTTCTTCTTCACCGCTATCACTCCAAGAGCCTCCTACGAAAGCTCTTTGGTTGTTAATTCTTAGTGGTTTAGGACATTCTCCGATGAGATGATTAGTATCTCCGCATCTAAAGCATTTCCTATCACTCTTTCTTTTCTTCTCATCTCGTTTCTTTTGGAACGACTTCTTTTCATCGCGAGGTTGTCTAACGAATCTACCTCTTCTCCTAGAGAACTTCTTAAAATCTCTAACGGCTAATGCATACTCTTCGTCTTCATTATCGGAATCCGAACTTTCCTCATCACTATACTCCTTTTTGGCTTTCAATGCTAGAGATCTAACTCTCTCACTTTTTCCTTTGACTATTCGGAGTCTTTCTTGATTATCATTTCATGAACTTTCAAGTTTCCTATTAGTTCATCAAGTGATAATGTCGTCAAGTTCTTTGACTTTGGCAGTGACCTTTGCTCTCCATTTGGGATGTAGAGACCTAAGAAACTTCCTAACATAGTTCTTGCTAGAATGACCTTCATCAAGAGCTTTAAGACTAGTAATAATAGTATCAAATCTAGCAAATGCATTATCAATAGATTCATCTTTCGGAATGGAAAATTGTTCATATTGTTGCACAAGAAGATCTATCTTGTTCTCTTTGACTTGATTATTACCTTGATGAGTGACTAACAAAGTTTTCCAAATTTCTTTTGCTGTGTTACACATAAAAATTCTTTCAAATTCCTTTTTTGGCAAAGCATTATAAATCATCATTTTAGCCTCATCATTTTTGGCTAGTTTTCTTTTAAGGTTATCACTTTGTTTATTATAGGGAACTATTACATCCCTTTTAGTTTCCAGATTCTTTTCAATCGGTTGAAAGTCACCCTCGGTAATAATATGCCAAAGATCAATGTCTTTTGATTTCACATACGTTTCAAATCTTGTTTTCCAATATATAGAACAATCGGTTTCAAAAAGTGATGGTCTTTGCATAGATTGCCCTTCTTGATATTTGTCAAAATCCATTGATCGATTCAAGTTTTAAAATACAATTTATTTTAAAATATTGCCTGACGTAGCTCTGGTACCAATTGTGGAAAACTAGAAGGGGGGTTGAATAGTTTTACCGGTTTTTATTTAGTTATAAAACTTTACTTGTGAAAAACTTTGATTCGAGTCTTTTGTGAAATCAATCAACACCAATATGAACTCTAAGCTATATTATCTAATATAAACAATATGTATAAAGAAATGAGATGGAAAGATCAAACCGAGACATCGAGATTTATAGTGGTTCGGTCACGAAGCTCTTCTTCGCCCTACTCCACTCCCCGAGTACCAAACTCGAGAGTTCTAAGCACTATGTCAACAAATCTCCCTTCAGGCGGAGAAAACCGTACAACGTCGCTTATCCTTATTTCCGACACTAAGCTAAATGTCGAGTACTAATCTTAGCTAGTACCAATCTACCACGATCCACACGATCCTTACTAAATCACACAATCAACACACTTGACACGATATACCCTTGATCCACTTGATCAACACTCAAGCACACTAGCTACAAGAGATCTCCAAGATCTCAACAAGATCACAATGATCTAATCTCACAAACTACACAAAAGAAAATTCAACTTAGTGTATGCTAGGATACAACAAGTATGTAACAAATGTTACAAGTGCACTAAACTATGACTACAATACTTTGTATCTTCTTGATACTTTGTGTTCTTCTCTTGCACTAGTAGAGGAATGAAGGTGATCACTTGGTTGGATGATAGGATCACTCTTTAAACAAAAGAAAACTAAACTAAATGATAAAAGTTGTGTGTGAAAAAAGATGCCCAAAAACTGTGAAGAGGGCTGCTATTTATAGGTAGAAGAAATTTGCCCGTTATAGGGTCACGGTACCACTAAATTTAGTGGTACCGTGCCAGAAAAGGATGCTCCATTTTTTGTTTTTAGTGGTGAAAGTTTATTTGGGGAAGTTTGGAGCTGATTTGGGGGGGGGGGGGAATAGCTGTTATGATTTTTAAACATATTTTTCCAATAAAACATTTCTTTTTATTTTAAAAATAATTTGTAAAGTATATTTTTAAAAAAATGTTTTGTCACATTAAAAATGTGAAGTTTGAAACTCCAATTCACTTCTTTGATCATTAGTCAAGTTGTAAATTTGTTTGTTAATACCAGAGTGATTTACGTAGAAACGAGATATTTCAACTAAAAACTTGTTTACGTTAATTTTGACGTAAAGTGTTTTCACATTTTGTTATCATCAAAACGTGGAGTTATCGAAAGATATAAATAGCATTTTTAGAACATTAGTTGCATCAACAGATTTCATAATCATGGTTCTCTACTTTGAGTTGCTTGTGATTATATCATTTATATATTGCATATATACATCTTATTTTTTCTTTGTCAAAAAGATGAAATATATTGCACTAATCCTTTCATTGTAGATTCATCATTATATACGCTCAATTGTATATAGCATACTCATCTAAGAATGAAGTTTGCATCGATTATTTTCCTTCTTTTATTGTAGGTGCTTCTTGACGTCCTCGAACCAGGAGGAATATCTATCAAGCACTCATGTTGCATCGTCTATACACTTGGTCATATATGACATATTTGTCTGAAGACATAGCTTCTATTGTACTAATTTTTGTTTTGTAGGTTTATCTTGACGCCCTAGATCAAGGGGGAGCTTATGTCAAGCATTTATAGAAGGCATCTTATACACACTTTGTTGTATATCACATCCTCGTCCAAGGACGAATATAGTTTTGCACTAATATTTGTTTTATAGCTTTTTAATCATACCTTGACGCCTCGATCAAGAGGGAGCAACCATCAAAGGGAAGCATGCACGCATTCATAATCATTCTCATTCTTCGACACACCTTTGTGTTTCGACAAAGAGGAGGAGGAGATTGTCTAACATAGATTACCCATGTGTATCATGTGCTATGTGTATTTTCTTCATCTTATATTTTTACAATTTTTTTTATTGCATAACTAACCTTGATGTAGGTTAAGCCTCTTAATTTGATACATGGCACCACTACTAAACAAGGGCAATAACATAGGGGATGCAACAACCATAGGGGATTGGAGTAGACAATTTAACTCCAATAGGGATGTGCAAGCTCGCCTTTTCGGGGAGAAATGAAGTTTAAAACTCCAAGGACACACGCTTTTTGTTTCGAATAAAGGGGGAGAAGAGTGTAAATGGAGAAGGTAATGTAGAAGGTAATACAGACACAAGTAACTTTTTACATTTTACTATCTATCACGTTTACATATTTTGTCATCATCAAAAAGGGATAGATTGTTAGTGCAAATATTACGATATTTAATCTTTACAGTCTCGTTTGTTCTGATTGATGACAAACATGTAACTTGATACATGACGTAAAATGTACAAGTTACTCGTAATCATATTTTGTCTCAACTACATTCAACACCTCTCAACGTCTCAAGTTCTCGTATGCTTCAACACAGGTTCGTACATGTTTGTTATGTGGCATTATGATCAAACTCCTTAACAAATCATTTAGAATGTTTAAAATACGTTTAGAGTTATTAAGTATTTTAATAGGTTAACCATTCTATTTCGATCCTCATTTTACATTTTGCATTCACAAGTATTATATACAAATACATCTTTCATAAAATGTCTACTAACAAATATATACTTTTATTTGTACAAGTAAACTAATTATAACTTTCATACAAGCACTAAAGTTTACTTACACTTGCCAAAATAAACTAAACACATATTAACTAGTTAAGTGATACATTTTACAAACAAACTTTTGTTTACATTTTAATCAAAATAAAAATGGTGTTATTACCTCATGCATAGTGTCATCAAAATCTTGAAAGATCTCATAAGATATCTTAGAAAGATTGTGAAAGATTTTGGAAAGATTGTGTATAAGATTTTGGTTAGATTTGATAAAAGATTTTGAAGATTTTCTGTCAGGTCCCCACGGAAGCAAATGCATACACGGACGGAACCCTTGTTTTGGTTCTGTCTGATCCGTGGGTTGCTGAGCTTGTTGGCTATAAATAGGAGCCCATTGTTTACTCATTTTCACATCACTTGAACACATATTCTCTCTACCCTTTTGCATACATTTAGATCAGTAGATAACAATGTAGTAACATACATTAATCACCCTCACATGATCATAATGTTACTAACTTTCATTATGTTGTAAGCATACTCCCGAAATGATCCTGTGAAGCAAGCTCAGAGATCTTGAGTCATCATCCACCACAAGCATACATATATGAAGATCTATCACAACAAGCTTAGGGAACTTGTGATCTTCATCCATTGAAGGTTTTCTATCAATGGAAGTTCATTTAGATTAGTCATTCATATCCATTAGACATTTGTGTCATGGATCATCATTGTATCATCGCAATCTATTCACCAAACTAGATTAGATGGTTTATGTGTTTTTGCCATAAAACACAAGGTTTTTATGTTGGGTCATGAAACATAATGGGAGTGGTTGTACCCTTGTAAAAGAACTCGGCATCTAGCTTAGTGTCAGAAATATTGTATAGGCGACGTTAGGTTGGTTCTACCTCGAACTAGAACCCGGTATTTAGCTTTGTACCTAAAAAAGTGTAAGCGATGTTTGTAAGGTTTTCTCCGCCGAGAAGGGAGCTTGTTGATCTAGTGAAGTAACTCTCGAGCTGGGTACTCGGGGAGTGGAGTAGGGCGGAGAGGAGCTCCGTGACCGAACCACTATAAATCATCGTGTTCGGTTTGCGCTTTCTTTTACTTACTGCTTTACTTTTATACTTGCATTATATTATTGTTTGTGTTGTGACTTGATGGTTATACTTGTGTGACAACTTGTTTTAGTATATGCTAGTCATAAACTATAATTGGCATCTTTCATATTACAACAAGCTTAATCAGATATTTGATACAACAAGTTTTAAGATTTTAAAACGGTAACGTATCCCCCCCCCCTCTATATTTTCACACTTGACTTGTCAGTAACTATCAAAAATAAATTTACATTTACCGAAAAAAAATAGACAGTTTCAGCAGTGACTGTAAGCTACAGTACGCGGGATAGCTTCCCGAAATGCTCAAGAATGTTCCGTTATGCATAGTAATACTCGGTTTATAAATAATAAATAAATATTTATTATTAAAATAAAGTGTGAAAATTACCATTTGTCACACATAGTTACATGCTCAAGACTGCACCCACATTGAAGAAACAGATTAAAAAAGTTGTTCATACATACTTGCAAACCAAAACCACTCTAAATGAAGCTTCAAAAATCTTCTCGTCAATGCCCAAACGAAAATTACATGAGAAGATAGATAAGCCACCACTTTTGGAAATCCCCCACCGAACCTTCTATGTGTGTTATATAAAGCTAATCACACCAATAATGGAACACACATGGTAAACATGCGAATAACCTAAGAAATTAAGTGGCAATTTAGTGAAAAACACACCAAAGCACACCAATTAATCCAAAGTACATGTATTAAGCATACAACTAACCTCAAATTAAGGGGCAGGTTTGCGGAAAACCTACCCACAATCACAACAAAACTAATTTTTTAATTCTTCTAAGCCGACGGCTCGGCTGTGAACAGTATCGGCTCGAGCTGTGGCTCCACAGTACACCCAAGACGTCCCACTCCCTCGAGCTGACCTCCCAATCGGCGGCTTCCGAACAGTGTAGGCTCCCATTTCCACTTCAATGAATGTCATATATTATAATACCATGTCATAAATGAGTTATGGATCTCAGTTTTGTCTCATTTAAACATTATGTTCCTCGAATCTGAATATAAATAAGATTACCAAATAATCATTGATCATTAATCAACTGATATTTAGGCTCGGCCGAGAATTCTCTAATTTTATTCTTCGAGGGGTCCAATGGTATTAAACTCTAAACACCTTTTAGAAGAACAAATTTCATTTTGACTATATACCCACTTGCTTGTATTTCATATTGTACCCAATGTGTCTGTTATAACTACCATTTTTCTGGTAGCATTTGAACAATCAAAATACAATACGTCTTACATCAAATGTCAACATATATCTCAGGTCAAAGGACTTGAAGATAGACCATTGTTTCAAGATTTACTATTTGACGTCGATCCATATAGTACATCTTGCGTTTGGGTGGGTCACTTTAATCTTTATCTACAACAAATACTTATGAATTTGGTTTTAACAAAATACTCATCATCCACAAATATAAACTTTATCAACAATAAATTTTGGGTCAAAATTATGGCCAAATTATCACTCACAAGTATTTGAAGCATTAAATTAGCCTAAGTTAAATAGCTGATTAAATTAGAGAACCAACACTCTTTCTGACAAAGTCAAAATGTAAACCTTGAGCAAGTTTACCCCTTGACAAATGATCAGCACAGCTGATCACAATCAACTATCCAAAAGACTCAAAGGTATACACGTTATGAGCAAACCTAAGGGAAGTCAGAGTCAAAACCACTGATGAGAAGAACAACGGTTCTAAAGGACTCACTGAGTGTTCACATATCAGAGAATAACACCTCATATATGTTGTATATCTTCTTGATTGAAACAGTCTAGCTTCGTAAAAGTCAAAGTCCAAACTGAATGAACACTTTGTAACCTGATGCGGAGTCAGCTAGCAAAGTACAAGAAAATACAAACAATCAGAGACCTAGAGAAGTGACATATGTCTCTAGGGCTCTGAAAAGACTTATCATCTTAAGCCATGTAGAAGAACTAGTTACATTGATCAGATACACTTAGAGTATACTTCAAGATACCTGCTAAAGTATATCAAAGGATCTGGCTGAAGTTTTCAGACATGCTTAGGCGGGAGTAATTTGAGAAAAGGTAAAAAAGGGAAAACCCTTGGGAAGATAAGGACTCATCGAGAGCAGGGAAAGCAACTTGCATGTACAAAATTTGTCAGCACAGTAAAGCAACCCTATCCACACAAGTGCCCACGTGTACCTTACTTCCAGTTTGCTTCTAGTTAAGATATCACTGTTCTCTTGTAACTACTAAACAATGTATCTCCCTAGTATATAAAGGGAGGTTAGTAGTAATGATAAGTAATCGATTCCACCTCTAGAAACTTCCTCCTCTTCTAAGTGGGATCTTCATCTTTATAACTTGAAGAGTAACATTTGACATTACCAGGGATAGTATTCCACAATTATCCCTCGTAAAGCCTTCACCTTAACAACTAAGTGAGACTGATACTGTCGTAGTGTACAAATGGGTATTATTAGTTGAGTCAAGTCAAGATTGTGTAAGCATGCCCTTATTTCTAATGAACATCGGTTATTTTCATTTGCTCAAGCTCTTGTTCATACAACTCATGGTTTTACACAAATATATCGGACCAACAATAAAATATAACCAAAACTTCATATTAGTCTTAATTCTATCTTATTCGCATGCATAAGTCGACCGCCTACGAAGATTAGAATACTTAATAAAGTATTGAAGGATTAAACATGTTAATATAGAACTTAGTTAATCATAATAATAAAAGAACATACTACATATTTCTTTTAATCAGTTATGAAATTAATATATAATGTTCCAGTATCAAATTATGTACTAAAGTTACTTTTCAAACCTTATACCATTGTCTAGTGCTTATAGCAATATGACGACAGTTGCAGACTTATAGTGAAGTCACGTTTGTCAAAAGTTTGAACTTTGAGAACTTTTATTGCCTTTGCCAACTTTACACACACCGTTGTAACTTGCGAAAGGAGTGTTAGTTCTTTCTTTTGGACTTTGAGTACATAGGTAATTAGGATTTTCATTTTGTTCCAATAAATGCGTACCAAGGTTCCACTGCACATTGAAATTAGTATTTTCCAAATTTAACTTACACATTTGCTTATTAAGTAGTAGTTCTTATATTTTGTATTCTGATAAGGTTTTCAAAGCTTATCAAAGTTATTCTTTTCCTCATCAAGGTAAAAAAATAGTCTTCTACTAACCACGCGTCGTCTCGACTAGTTTGGAGAATCGAGGATCATCTCGATCATCAAGGGAGATTTTGGTTTTAGTATAACAACTAAATTCTCGTGAAGTAATAATATACCTTTCATACTAAAAGTTTATTTTTTATAGCAATCCAGAGTGTCTAATTCAAGCTTTATGTGAATACTATATTTACCCAAAATTTAATATATTCATTCACATATGTTACTACTTAGGCTAAACACAGTAATGAAGGTCAATCCTCTCATTTTTTCTGTCACATCAGTTTTCTCTCTCCGGCGATTGGTTGCCACAGTAAGGGCAGCCTTCATTTCTTTTTTGATATATATATCTTTTTAAACATTTTTAACAACAAACTTAAATTTCATTAATAATTCAAACCTTACATAATAATTCAAATAAAATTAAAACATTACAATAAAGTTCAAATAACATTAAAACATTACGATAATAAAACAACTAAACTAGTTTTGATTTTGACGATGTCAAATGTCTTCCACCAAATCGGCTTTTAGGCTAAGATGAGTTGTTTTGTCGATTATTTCCTTGGTAATTTTCAACGATTCCACATACGTTCTTGCGGGATAATAAGAACGGTGTTGTTCCACCCGAAAGAATATGGGAGATATCGCCCGCTCTTCGTCCTGAATTATCATATTATGTAATATGATGCATGTGTACATTATATCTGATAGGCGGTTTTTGTCAAACCCTTTAGTCGAATGTTTAATCATTAGCCACTTGCACTTTAGTTCA
Source organism: Artemisia tridentata subsp. tridentata (assembly GCA_021014915.2). Taxonomy (NCBI): domain Eukaryota; kingdom Viridiplantae; phylum Streptophyta; class Magnoliopsida; order Asterales; family Asteraceae; genus Artemisia; species Artemisia tridentata. The sequence goes on along the minus strand of CP139501.1, from coordinate 28,439,189 downwards.
CCAAAAGCACGTTTCACATCTTTCCTTGCTTCTTCGTGCATCGTCTTATACAATATTCGTTTGTGATCATCCGTCCCTGGATTTTTAATGGACTTCATAATAACGGACCATTCCGGATATATCCCATCAGCAAGATAATATCCCTGTTTATAAGGCACGTCGTTAGCAACGAATTCCACATCCGGTGCTCTCCCCGTTTTGAGATCATTGAAAAGAGGCGATTGACGTAAAACATTAATGTCGTTATTCATCCCGTCGACACCAAAGAACGCATGTCAAATCCATAAATCTTGGGAGGCGATTGCTTCCAATAAAATGAAATGATCTGACCCGTGATCATCCCTACAAAATTGACCTTTTAAAGTGTGTGGGCAATTCGCCCACGGCCAATCTGTACAATCAATGATTCCTATCATCACAGGAAACCTATGCTTTTCGTAGTGATGAGCATAGAGTTTTTCAATGTTAGTAACCGTTGGCTTTCGCAAATACTCTGCACCATATAACTCCATGATGGCCTCACAAAAATTTTGGAGACTCTCACGAATTGTTGTCGCACCCATTTGCACATATTCCTCCAGAGCATCAGGATTGACTCCGTATGCCAATTGACGAATTGACGAAGTACACTTAATCAATGGAGAAATACCAAGTGTGCCCGCACAACTAGGAGTTTGTTGGAATTAAGGTGAATGATCGGTTACCTCTCAAACAATTCGTGTGAATAGTTTTCGGCTCATTCGGAAACGATCATGGAATGCTCTATCACCATACACTGGGTTTTCGCAGAAGTAAGCCACCACTAAACGGTTATGAGCACCCAAATTATCCCTATTAACTTGGTTTCGTGAGATTTTAGGTTGTGACGCTTCATAAGCCTCCCAACACTCTTCCGCAAATATCATAAACTCGCTACTAACTTCATTTTCATCATCCGAAGATGAATCGGCAATAAATAGCTCGTAAGAATTCATTATGTAGATTTGAGAGAATTTGTATATAGAGAATGTGTTTGAATTTGTGAAAAAAATAGTGAAATGAGGGAGTTATTTATAATGTGAAAGTATTTATGTTTAAAAGTTAATTTTTTTTTAACACCAACGTTCACATGTAACGGTCAAAAAAAATAAAGAAGATAGATGCACGAATGATGGTCGCTTGAACGACCCACATCCAAAAAAAACATGCAATCGATCAATCGATCATATGGTGCCACTGTAGGGACGATTGACATAGATCGACAAATGGATCGATCGCACACCCCTTACTGTGTGTAGCCTTATTTAATGCGATTAAATGACTACATCCTTTCTAATCACATTAGAGTACATGGTTTCGGTTCATGTTTAAGAAGTCTTCATGTAAATCTTTACAAGATTTATTGCATGTACCATGACATTAAATATATCAACACTAGTACAAACAGCACAATCGCAGGCAACGTTTTTTGCACATTGCCGGCGTCATGACGTCGGCATAATGCGTTGTCGACGTCATGTCGTCGGCAGCAACGTGTCGAGAATGCTTCGTCGGGACTTAAGTTCCCGACAAACAACGCCGACGACAATGTGGGACCCACATGATTTTCCGGTCAAACGTTCTTGTGGTTCGACAATAACTTACTGACGCCAAGTCGTCGGTATAATACTAAATAATTAACGATTTAATTAGCTAAGCTAATTAGAGTCAACGAAAGTCAACTAATTTGTAAATAATACCGACGTCATGACGTCGGTATTATTTACAATAGTCAACGAAAGTCAACAAATTTGTAAATAATACCGACGTCATGACGTCGGTATTATTTACAATAGTCAACCAAAAGTCAACAAATTTGTGAATAATACCGACGTCATGACGTCGGTATTATTTATAATAGTCAACAAGTTCTATATATTACCGACAAAATGACGTCGGTAATATATGCAAAAGTCAATAACATGGTTTATTATACTGACGACATGTCCACTGTATTTAAGTTGTATTGCAGCTGCACAGCAGCCTGCACAGCTGCAATTCCCAGATTTTTGCCGCAAAAATCTACAACAACCTGGGTTTCTAACCTGCACGTTCCATTACATTCCAATACATCCAACGGCTAAAACGGGTATAAACTTTATAACGGCTAAAACGGTTATATATAACCACTAAACACTTAATAAACTTTACAAAACGACCATAAACTTTATAACACCCTCAAAATACATTATAAAGTTTACATAACGGGTGTTATAATCGCTAAACCTAGCTGCTATATCTATAAATGTTACAATATCCGCAATGTTCAAAGATAATAAGATTCGGGTCGTCAAAATATAGTTTCAAAGATAAAAACAACATAAAATAATACATAATATATACCTCTACGGCCCCTCGTCGTCATCCATATCATCACTATAACGATCCTCATCATCATCACTCTCGCTGCGAGAGCCACTCTCGCTGCCAGAGCCACTCCTGCTCCCGCCTGAGCCACTCGCGCTCCCGCCTGTGCCGCTCCCTCCCGCGCCACTCCCGCTGCCGCCTCCTACATCACCTCGAGAACCAACCTGGCTAATAAACGCCTCCCATTGCTGGTTGGTCGAGACAAAACGCGTCAACAACTCGAGCTGCTTTTGATTTGCCTACGCTTTCTTCTCAGCTCTTCTGCCCTTCTTCTCAGCTTTTCTGTAAATCTTCTGAGCTTTTTTGCTCTCCTTCTCAGCTTCAGCCATTATCTTTTGAGCTTCATCAAGCTTCTTCTGAGCTTCAGCAAGCTTCTCGTCGATCTCGGCCGTACCTATAAACGAAATAATCAAAATTTAAAATCGGCCATTTCAATACATAAGATGAGTCATTTAATATTATCCAACTGTACATACCTGGAGGTGGAGGCGGGGTGTGTGGTAACCGTGGCCTCTTCAAGCCGGGTACCACCCTGCCCCTGCCGGCTATGTGACCACGCTACTTGCCCTGTATTACCCGGGCAAGTATCTCCTCCTCCGTGAGGTACGGCACCTCTGTCGGCGTATCCGATCTCGGCTCCCTTAGGCTGACCATCTCTTCCTATGTAGTTGAAAAAAAAATGAGAAAATTAATATATTAGTCGGGTTAATTACTAGATTATGTTTCACAAGGGCCGTTTGGTTGAGAACTCTTGCGTGTTTTAAATAAAATGTTTGCCTTCGTGTTTGTTAATTTTGATATTGTTCCTTCAAATAAGCTCATAAACCCAAACACCCTTTTGGTGCAGAAATAAGCAATCCCAAACACCCCTGTTTGGACAGCATAAACCAAACGGCCCTTGTGGGCTGCTGTTAACCAGCTTCTTTTAACCAAAATGGTCATGGTTGCAACAACAACAACATTTTATTAAACAACAACAACAACAACAACAACAACAACAAAACAAACAACATTACATATGAAGATTGTCCATGTCACCTAACAGCTCACGGAGTATTGCAGCCGACTGACATGCGTAGTCGGGGTCATCGTGATTCGTTGCCATTTCAAGTCTTGCCTCCAGCATCCTTACTCTTGTCTCTAGCACCTGCTTTTGTGCCTCCAGCATGTTTATCCTAAGATCTTTTTCATTACATTTTGAGCACCCTGTTGGTGCAGATCCAGAACCATGAGATGTTGAAGCAGAAGAGGTTACTCGTAACTGCTCATCAAATTCACTCTTCCACATAAAATATCCACATCCATGACCTTTTTCTCTTGGCTGTCACATAAATAATGTAATTAATTATATGATTGTTTGTATATTTACATAAATAAGAAATGTATAATAATTGTTCACCTTCGAAAGAGGAAATGCATAATATTCCCATCCAAATGTATCTCGTTGATGTGATGTTCTTTTTTTTATATTTTCTGCTCCACAATTACACATAAAAGGATTATATCGCTGCATCTCAGGTTTTGAAATTGGTGTGAAGATAAGATGTTGTGAGGTTGAGTGGTTTTGAGGATAAGATAACCTGAGATTGGTGTGAAGACAAGAGGTTGTGAGGTTGAGTGGTTTTGAGGATAAGAGTGTATATAATGTGATTGGGAATATAATCCCGTCGACATGTCTTCGGCATAATAAAGGCGGGAAAAAACCCCTCCAAATTATTCGCTATTATTCACACGCGGGGAAAGTCAAAATTTTGACATAAATAAATACCGATGACGTGTCGTCGGTACAATAACAGTAACGGCAAAATAAATCTTAATCAATCGCTAATCACACGCTAATCGCAATTATTTTTTGGTTTATATTGTGCCGACGACATGTCTTCGACATAATATTGGTGGGTCAAACTCGCGCCCAAGTTTTCACCAGGTTTTGGAAAGTCAAACATTTTCAATATTATACCGTCGACATGTCGTCGGTATTTTACCAAGCTAAAAATTCAACGCACCCTTGGCTCGGTCAAGCCTTTTTTTTGTCGTTTAGTGGTTGATGTCGACGACCTAATGTCACCGGCATAATCATCGTCGCCCGTTCTATTATTTCTTGTAGTGCAACTTGATTTATCTCTATAGATCGATTGATCTTCACTTATAGCTTCACTATAGGGTAATGATTTATTAAATCTCATATTTAATTATTCTTTATGGGCAACAACTTGTATTCACAACTATAGATTCAAAATCTATTTCAGCTTCTTTGTAGTTAATGGGTTCATTATGATCACATAAGTAATATTTCTCTCCATCAGTGAGATAAGGCATCTATTAGGTTTAGCAATAGATCCTGTTAAACTTTGTTGAATACATTCGCTATACCCAACACATCATGTTAAAGTTTAAAGCGTGTTTGCTAGTTTACCTTTCTAAGACTATGCGTAATGGGGGCGTTGTTGCCCATTTTTCCCCGAACAGCGCCCCAACAGCGCCCCATGCTCCAAAACGTCGGGGCGTTGTTGGCCAATTTTTGCTCCACCAGGTGGTGCTGACAGCGCCCGCGCCCCTCTCTTCTATTGGTTGTCTTTCTGAGTACTTGTTTGCTCCTAGCTTGACATCTTCTTCTTTGCCTTCCATTTTTTTTTTTTTTTTGGTTTTTAAATGGTTTTTGTGTGTGTGTATGTGTCATTTGTGGGGTTTTTTTTGAGTTTGTTTTTCTACTGTGTGTCGAGGAGAGGAAGAAGAAAGCAGTCAAAAGACAATGACTGCAAAAACAAAAGTAGGATTAATAAAAACTTTTATTGGGCCGGGTAAAACTATTTTTGAAAGTGTGGGCTTTTTTTTTATCTTTTTTTTTTGCCGGTTGTGTAAAAATAGATAGTATAAAATTTATCTTTTTATTTTTATTATTTGTACTTTATAAGTTTTTAGTGATTAAAAAAAATAAAAAAAGAAAAGAAAATGAATGTCACGTGTCAAACAACCCCCCACTCACCACTACACCACTTTTTCAACAAAGCCCCACAATACCCTTGTCAAACAACCCCCACCCTCTCTTACACACCACTACACATACTCTAAGGTATTTGCATTCTTTGTTTCTTGAATTTCTTCAAGAACTAGATTGCTCCCACTTGCTTTTGAAACTAGATAATTCTTTTTAGAAATTCAAGCAATCTTGGGTAACCAACTGGTTCTCATTTGGGTGCAACATATGCAAATGAAGTTTGTATTTAAAGTATCATGCCTCACAGTGAACTTCACATTACTAAAAACTTCAAGTTAAGATAACTTGGGCAACATCTCATGCTATAGTTAGTATAGTGTCTTATTGGTTTGAATCATTCTTATGATGCCCACAACATCCTTTTAGAGCATAATTTAGGAAGACTTAGAGTGACTAGATCCATTTTTAATAGGACCGTGTTTTAGCATGGTTCTATTTCTCTTTTTATACACTTCATGTATAAGCTATAGTAAATTCATGAAACGGTTTCATAATTCATTAGGTAATAAACGGTGTTGGGGTGTAACAAAGGTAAGGGACGAACCATATGACGTTTAGAGTTTATGGTTTTGCCTTTTATTTACTTAATATATTTATCCTAGACAATATATATGTCGTGGATGATTACTATTATAATCCTTTATGATAATATTCCATATTTCCTCATCATTTCTATTTTATCTTCTATATCTTTAGTCATTCCAACTTGCTTGTTCTAGCTGTTTGGTGTACACCGGTATGACCTATGAGTATTTCTGTGAGTACAAATTGTGAAAGTCGTTGTTTTTATGCACACAAATCCTTCGGTAACGTGGCTCGGTTACTAACCAAAATAAATGCTCAAGTGTTTTGGTTGTATGCGTCGTTGCAAAGAGTCGTTTATGTCTTAGCAGCTAGAAGGAATGAGTCTTTCGCGACGACTTTTCGGCGAATACTTGTGGCCGCATAAACCTTTTAGCGCCGACTACGCAATGTATCGCAACGACTTTTGTTGTAATAGAAACCCATTTTTCTTAGCAGTGATATGCATATAATTTTCGTGTTAGAGTAAAACAAAATATCAGGAATCCACAGGTTAGTGAAAACTACATATTGTTATTCGTTTGTCGTTTGTTAATTTTCAGTGTTAGAGTAAAACAAAATATCAGGAATCCTCAGGTTAGTGAAAACTACATATTGTTATTCGTTTGTCGTTTGTTAATTTTCGTTTTAGAGTAAAACAAAATATCAGCAATCATCATGGGTATATGGAACAATCTTAATGCTGCTTTTTTGCTAAGGTATTCATTCTTGATTCAAAATCAATCGATACCCTAGTGTACGTACGGCTATATATGGCAAGTACACTTATTTTATTTATAACAAATCCCTTTTGTAAATATGAGACCCTTATGGCGGCGGTCCGCCGCGTTGCGGGCGGGCGGGTTTTTTGGTGTGGTTTTTTTGGCGGAGCGATTTTGTACAAATATAGTAGAATATTTAGGTGTGGTCACATGAAAGGTTTTTTTGATGGGGTAACATGGAGCATGCAAGACACGGAGCATCTGAAATGTAGATATGGAGCATAAGTAGATGCGACGCATCTAAAAGATAGATGCGGGTTTTTTTTTTTTTTTTTTTTAATGCGCCGCATATATAAATCATTGCATGGTATATACTCGTTTATATTTCGTATAAGCAAACCATGTTATGTGAATGATTCAAAAATAGAACAGACATGATTCATTCGCTTACAAAGCATTAGCAGTAATAGTTTCAAAATCAATCTGCAATAAAATGGATAGAAACCCAGGCATGGAACATTTGGAAAGAAATCAAATAAAGGTTTGGGACAATAGTTAACGGACAGGTAACAGATAATAGTTTTCACATCCCGACTCTGAGCTTACATAGTTTGAAAAAAACTTGACGGAATGAAGCTCAAAAGTAGTTGCAGATACCTCTAGAATTGTCGGCGCGTCGCCTTTTTCCAAGAGTCTGTGAACGTACGTTTGGCTGCTATAGGCAAGTTTCGTGTTTGATGAGCCGTTGATGCAGGTTGACTGAAAGCATATTCTTCATACGCAGAAAGATTCACAGCTAGACACAACAGAGAACACAACATTTAGCCTACATTAGATAGTGAAAAAAAAACCTACACCAGATTTTATGAGGCCAAAAAAAAAGGCAACACTCACTTCTCGCAGATGCTGTGTTGGTAGAATAAACATAACATTCAGTCCACATTCCACAGTAACAAAGACACTTGCATAGAACTTAATTAACATAAAAGAAAACCGATGCTCACTGTTTATTGATGTGGGTCGTCGTCTTTATCTTTAGAGGTATCCAAAGTTCCAAACGTGACTGAATACAGGCATCTGGGCTTGCCTTTTTCTTGTAATCCAGTCATCAAGTCTTCACGTTAAGTCTTCATGTGCCATGTTAAAATCTGTATGATATCATAGTAAATAAGCTGGTTGGTAAATGGTTATTTTTTGATAGGATAAGCATTATAACTAAGCAATTCCAAACACCCCCTTATACTCCTAAAATGAAAGCACGACTCTCAGCCCAACAAAAAACTGTAAACCATTTCAAGAAGACCGGCTTGAATTAATTATCTTTGTTGGTTGACCCAAAAATGTTATGGACAGTTGCGAAATTTTCTAAACAAATAGGTGCACGATGGTATCTCCAGTGTTTCACGTACTTCCAGTTTGATCTTTTTTTTTGGGCATGTCCGCAACGAAAGCAGGGAAAACATTAATAAAGTTTAACAGTAATCACTGAAAATGTACCTGTATATATTAGCTCACCACCAATCTGTTCTTGTTCAGAGTAGTTGACGAATCAAACGGCCAAAACAGCAGCACCGCTGATATCAAAACTCGCGTCTAATACAGCAAAGGCCAGTAGTTGGCAGATTATCTTGGTATTTGTTGTTCGAGCATATATCAATGTGAACACATACATTCCCTGATAATGCACAATAGGATCTCGAGGCACGGTCATCTGTTCAATTAGAGTGCCTGCATCTTATTGTCTTCCATAAATTTTGAGCGCGGTGCCCAAAGTTAAACCCCTGCCTGCACAGGAGGAATTAATGAGTCAAATGGCTATCATAATTATTAGAAGTGGCAACATTAATGAGTTCAATGGCTACGATAACGGGTAAATGGTCAATCTGCTAGACATCTTACGCTCCTTAAAAAGTCACGTATACGCGTTGACACAACAGATAACCTAGTTTTCAACTTTCAAGTTACATACATACACTTTCAACCATATTTACAATCTGGCATCTCCTACTTAACAGCATAACTACAACTTAAGCAACGGGATTTATAACGACAATATCATATATTACACAAAGGGATTTGCACAATAGATTCATAATGCAGTCAATCAATAATCACACACATAACTAATAACACCACATAGCTTCCCACGCATCTTATGACAAATAGATACAAAACTTGACCTGTGAGGTGAGAGACGGAAATTTTTTCTTACGTATCGTGTGCATTAACAGATGTAACTATCGGAAGGTGATTGCAAAAATGACTTTCCTGTTACCTTGTAGTGGCTGTTTCCCGTTGTCGCTTGTTAGTTGTCGTAGGCGCCTATAGCCGATCGGCATTCTGTGATGAGCATCTACATTTTGTCCGAAACCATAGTTTCTCACTTGCCTTGCACGGTTTCTGACGCGTCTGCTCGGCTTCGTTGGCAGCCTGCATTTTCAATTTAAACACAACGTTAACCACCAAATAACCAAATATCAACACAATACAACTTGATAAGTTTTCAAATAAACTTACGAAAGAAATTTTTTTGTTATCCGCGTGTGCCAATTTATTCCAATTAATTACATTAAACTAAAACACACTATAACCACAATGTAAAATTTATGCTTACATAAACAGAAAGAAGGCTTTCGGTGGCCTTTTCAGCTTGCTTCTATCTCTCTTTTTAGCTTTGTTCACAGATGCTTGTTTCGCTTGCACCAGATTCTTTCTACACAATACCATAATCCAATAAATTTCATAACCTACTAAAAAAAAAAAAAATTATTGAATTGGTTGTCGAGTTGACAAATTATGAACATACATTGTTTATATCATTAGTAATACGTTGTTTCAGGTTCGGCAAAAGCATATGATGCAGACGCGTTAGAAGTATTGCCTACATAAACAGCAAAGTAACCAATGAAAACCTACAACATCACAATACGTTGTGCAACTGAAAAAAATTCTGAGCCATTGTGTACTAAACACGAACAATAATTTTTTTTACCTGTTGCAGACCCGTTCTCAAGTGGTCAGCAGAAGCAGATGCTTGAATATTGACGCCACGTCCTACATTAAGACCCAAACATTAAGCAACTTAACAAAACTGCTTGCGAATGAAGACAGTAAAAACAACAGGTACTACAAACAACCTTCAGAATAGAATGCAGACGCATGAGAAACATTAGCTACATAAACGACAAAGTAATCAATAACAGTTTATAACGTTGTCGTACATTACCTAATTTCAACAAACATTTGAGAGAAAATGTAGTGGATACCAACAACAATTTTTTTTACCTGTTGAAGATCCGGGCCTCATTCGTTGAGCAAAAGGCGATGCTCGTCTGTTAATGACAGGTCCTGCATAAGCAGCAAGACATTCAACAACATAACAAAACGGCTTGCGAATCGAGACAACTATTCACATTTTACCAATATATGCAACACAGTGAATTCAACTATTTTTGCAACATGCTTACTGGTTCTTACTAAGGTGTGCAATTGGTTGTGTCAAATGGCTTAAAATTGCATATAATGAAAAAGTAAACATATTGCATTAAATGTTTAACATATGTATGTGCATATATGGGTAAAATGTGACTATCACATTGCATTTTGGTGCGCTAAATATGAAAGTAAAAGTATATTTTAACATTAACTAACTTTTGTTAATATTGTGATTTGGGAGTTTTTATGCATTTGACTGCACTAACTATAGCTTTCAACCTGTTTCGCCAATTTGACCCATATTCTCTTTAGTTAAATCTTTTAACTAAAATATACCTGGTAGAGATAACCTATAAACAAAAAAATTCCTCCTCAGACAAACAATATAGCACTTACTTCATGAGTTACAGGAGCATCAAGGTTGATAATATGGCACCGACTTTTCACCGGTTCAAGAATGTCAGCATCATCCTCGCAACATAGGACCAGTTTATAAACATCTGAATAGCAATCAATAATCCACATAAATAAGTTTAAACCTATAACCCTATTCAGATAATATATGTTACTGCATTAACATAAATAAGTTTAAACTTTAGCACTTTACAAACACACATCCAAACACCCCTTTAGGAATTTCAATATTGTGGAAGCACCATATGTTTCAAGATCAATTGGTACCAACAAATAGCATAGTACAATAAGCAAACTGAGTTTTTATCCGTCCAAAATCTGTAAAAAGGAAATATAATAAAAACGAATTACCTTGGTATAAAGAAATTGGCCAGCAACAAAATTACTTCAGAACTCTGAATCGGTAACCGTAGCACTGGTCAAAACCGGGTTTGCTATAAGCCCTGATGCAAACTTAATGCCATGTGGAAGAACAATTTAATTCTGACCAATACACCACTTGTCCTGTAAGTATCAAACGACTGAAATGACAATGTAAGTGCCTGACCACTGGTTCACCATTTTGTTGTGAGGTCTCTTACCATCTAAGCGTTGCTGACGGTCACATGTAAAGTAAGCTACTTGCCTAGCGTAATCAATATTCATATTGAGGCAAGTAGGGTGGTACCTGCAAATACACGAAATAATGATATAAATTACCCACTAAACTGAATAAACTCCGGACCAGACCATCCCCAAAACCTATAATTAGCCATAGCTAAGCTCCAAAAAAACTCACCAAGCTTACGAATCCCATGCACGCACCTCTGCAAATCCACATACCAGTTTCGATTTTGGGAAATTGGAATAGTTAATTCACCTATCATCAAAGTACGAAAGGAAAATCCGTAGGAGTATTCATATACACATGCAAATGTATAAGGTTAAACTTACGAAAAGCATGCATCAGCATGCCCCTGTGAACCATATCCCTGAAGCATATCGTTGAAGCGCATACAACTAAATGAAATATCCGTACAAAGGAAGAAGTAACTAACAGATTTGATGTAATTGCCATATCCGAGTCTAGGCGAGGTCCACCTCCTGAAATCAGTGTCAATCACAAATGAAGAGGAGTTAATCCACTGCACAATTTGCCCCTGTACAAATACAAAATATATAAGATTCATGTATAAGTAGCGTTATACCTTTACACGGGAAAATAACATATAAAGAAAGGTTACATATTCTATCGCTGAAAATCCCAAGAGAGAACTTCCGTAAGAAACTGCGTCAAACAGAATGAAAATATTAGCACCAGCAGAAGAAAATCATAAAAAGATTAAATCCAAATCTTTTGCTGATATTATGTCGACTTGTGGGTACGGACATTTCCATCTATAACTTAATACCATGATAACATAATTTAAAGACATCTAGCTTTCATTCCACTCTTAGCTCGACATTAATTTTATATACTGTATCGTACGCTACTGCTTTCATAAAGGAAAAAAACATCAAAGCTTATACCCGTTATTGGTTCTGCAAATTGCTCTGCTTTATCCGTTAATCACCAAAAAGGCATAGAACTTTCCAAATTTCAAATTGGTGTTGAAAGAGCCCAAAAAAGTAGTTTAATATCTGATTTATATGATCATTCGTATTTGGTAGACGATTATATCATCCAAATGGAGTAGTTTCTATATCATCCATCAACTCATTTCTACGCAACTACCTAGGTACGACCATCATCTAGTAGTTCTGTGTTAAACACTATAATATTAATATTGGCGTAAAGTTTATAACGTAGCAGTAGCTATACTGTTTGTACAACAACTTATTTTTAGCTTCCTACTGTTTTGCCTTAAAAAAATGACTATTATACATATACGGTCTAATCTGGGATCATACAAAAAGTAACATAAGCTATCAAAGAAGAATTTAAGTTTGAGTCAATAAGAAAGGCACTACCTTCTCTTATGGACTGTAAACTCCCGTGGCTGCAAGCAAAGTTAGCTGGCAAGGCAAATTGGAAACGATCTCAGTTTTAATCGAACCCCCAAATGCACCCATTTCTTTATCCAAATGCAACGACTTCAGCCACCATTTCAGGACCCAAATCAACCCTTCTTTTCAGACCATGTTTTAACATGTAAACACCCTGACTCCAGCCCCCAAAAATTGACCTGCAAGTAGCCAATGAGAGATTATGAGTTAGAAGCATTCCACATAATTCTTTAAAGTTGCATATAAAACTGAACCGAGAACTAATATATATTATGAGTTAAAGATGTAACTCTACCATATGTCGTATACCCATTACCTAATCCAAACACCCCTAAGTATCACAGATAAACCATTACCTTGTCAAACGTATACCCATTACCTAATCCAAACACCCCTTATTTTATTTTAAGCCCAAAATAAGCCAATCCAAACTGGAAAGTGGTTGTTTCATCAATAACCTCATTAACTTTGTTATAAGGCCATAAAATAAAATAAAAAAAATAATAAGCAAATCCAAACACCCCGATCTAACATGGGTTTTGTAAAAATCTGATAAAGATTGGATAAAAATCTAATATTTTTATCTACACATATATTAAATCCCAATTCAAAATCAGAAAGCCCTAATCTTTACCACCCATGACAAAAAGCAGAAAATCAAAATATAATATCAAATCTACATAGATCTCATATGCTTACCTGTTTATGTTTGAGCTCTGGGAGCTGTGATGGGTGTTGAGATTGTTCCTCCGGACATGATGGGAGATGAAGAAAGTAGAAGCTTCCAGTGCTATGAGACCGCCGTAGTATAGTTATCGAAGAGAAAAGAACCGGATCGGCCAAAAAACAGGCCGGAAAAGCGAGGTAAAAGTGGCCCAGTAATTTTGGCGGGAAAAGCCCGACGCAAAACGGCGTCGTCGTCACCGGTTTTAATATATACTTATAATGTTACCCTTATTCCTTTGTCACCCCTACATATCCTGATCAAGATTTGATTTAGATTCTTTATCAAACTGTTCATAGATGCAGCATGCGTAAGCAAATCCAAAGTATGATAAAGAGTATGAAAGTAAGTTCAATTATATTAATTTATCACGGTTCATAATTTCGACCACAACGATATAATCGATGCATGGCTTGAACCTGCAAGGTTGTTACGTTACATATATATAGAAACTCTTAGAAAAATACACTCGAAGCTTAGAGTCCGAGGATGGTTTTGAGAAACAGAAAAATTTAGCAAAAAGGTTATTTCCTCTTCTCATTGGATGTCTCATAAAGAAGCTCCTGTAACAGACGATCATCCAAGTACTCGAATACGATTACATTTTTGTCTTTCCCCACTGATGAACCTCCTGAAGAAGATGTATATGGCTTTGATGATGACTTATAAGAAGGAGGCTCGGGTAGTTTTGACAAGTACTCGGTTGGAAAATTGAGAGTCGCAAGATGACCCCGGAAGTTGAAGGCGGCCTGGTCATAAGCACGGGCTGCCTCTTCTGCTGTATCAAATGTCCCAAGCCACGCTCTCTGCCCGTTTTTGTTTGGGTCACGTATCTCAGCTGCGTATTTACCCCAAGGCCTCTTCCGGACACCACGGAATCGGACCTCTACTCCATCATCATGCATGTCTTTCCCTTTAGAAGAACCACCACCTTGCATAGTGTATATTTAACTGTATGTGTATATATGTTTTGTTTTTGTCTCTTTTGTGTTGCTTTCATATGTTGATATTCATGTCATTTTATAGGGTGATGAAAAGCATTAATCCAATGCAAAGTTGGCGTTTGACTTTCAAATTGGGAGTCTTGTTCATAAATTTAGAAATAATTCGGAAGTTTCGACCAAATCTGTGTTCGATAAAGCATCTTTTTAGCGTTAATATGATTCCACTTTCTAGATCTATCAAAACAGTATTGGTTACTTTAGATTATATTTGTGACAAGCTTGTACAAGAGGTATTATATTTTCAGAATAGGAATATTCATTAAACAATAAAAAATGTGTAGAAACCATCAAACCACAAACGAATATATTTGACTATTTATGGAATAACGGAACTTGCGACTAGCTAGGCCACATAAAGATCTTCATACAAGACACACAACATGCGAAACTCAATTTATAAGAATATTTAAGCTTTTTGTTTTTTCGAATAAAACATGTGGATTTCTTTGTAGCTATGATTTATGATCTTTTAGCCAACTAATCTACGAGGTTTGTATCTATTGGATAATGCGTTATTCTTTAAAAATTGGACATTGGTTTGGCTGTTTCATAGTCAAACATGACTCGAACTTAAGATCATTTACAATTTCGTGATGATAGCCACAAGCTTTTTATCATTTGATCACCCTGAGTTGTTAAAACATGTGAATTTTTGAAACTTTTATTGAGCATGCTCTGTGTTGTGAAGACTTGGCTAATCTAGGTTAAATTCCAGTTCAAGAAAACTTCTACACATGTTAATAAAGTACCAGCATTGCACACACAAAACTAACTAAAGTGTACATATGTTTTTACACAAATTCAAGCAGTAAAAAGTGTGTAGAGTTGAATGTGAACGTCTATACATATACTCATTATTAAGCTATTCATTTTTCAATATATTGTGTCATATCCATTGACGGACTAAGGGTAGGCCGACACTCATACATTTTTGTGCCTTAGTGTTAAGTTTTTGTTAAAATACCTTGATTTTTCGTAAATACACCTGATCCAAAGGAATTGTGTATATGACTTTTTTAATTTTCATTAAATGCATCTGGTCAATTTATATTCTAGTTACGTCCCTAGTCATATCAGTACATCATAAATCTATTGAAATTCTAAGTTTTGAGGGGTAATGGGCGAAAATTGACTATAGGGTATCAAAGTCAATGTTAAAAGAAAAGTGTATTCTTTTTAAAAACATACATTTAGATCTACTAGACGAATACTCGTGAAAAGCGACGGTGTATAGCGACAAATAATTATAGTTTCAAACTTGTGGGTTTGGTGTGACCTTACGGGTTCAATTTGTAATCATTACGAAAAAGAAAGTTTATGGTTAAAAACAAAAAATACAAAAGTTTAAGGATTAAACAATATATAAACTATTAACTTAGTGGTAGATGTTGTTATAATTTTATTCGTGCTCTATATATACTATAGATGTAAGTTAATTACTTTAAGGGGTATTTTGGGGAATTAACTTTACTTATTTTTAAAAGATTTTAAGTTTTCAAAAATAGGCAAACTTATTTTATAAGTAGTAGATAGCTGATAAGTTACCGTTTGAGAGTGGCGAATGTCTTCTATTTATACCTTGGTCTTTCTAGTCGGTTTCCTGGGACGTCCCCTCTCGTTCTTGTCAACTTGCCGTGAGTGGCGGTTCCTTCGGAAGGGGATAGCTGCCTTTCCTTTTTCGGGTCTGCCTAGGTCAGCTATATGATAGCTGATAATATTCCTTACTCTTTTTGGGTTGATCCGTGGTCCTGACCTTTGGATTGTCCCCGTACATAAAGTTCTTCCGCGGCCAAGATGCTGAGACGCTACCTCCTATGATGAGGTGTTCTTGTCCGGCCCGGCTTGGCGAGACCGGAGTTTAACACGGTCCGGCTTATCCTAGGGTCGGGGCTATTACGAGCGTGCCCGACCCGGTATATTGGGTCCGGGGGTGCTATACGCGATCACTCATTTAATGCGATTAAATGACTACATCATTTCTAATCACATTAGAGTCCATGGTATCGGTTCATGTTTAAGAAGTCTCCATGTAAATCTTTACAAGATTTATTGCATGTACCTTGACATTAAATATGTCAACTTGATTTATCTCTATAGATCGATTGATCTTCACTTATCAAGGTACTATCATCTCTCACAACTTCACTATAGAGTAATGATTTATTAAATCTTAATTATTCTTTATGGGCAACAACTTGTAACAGCAGTTAGCCATTCTATGGATTCAAAATCTATTTCAGCTTCTTTGTAGTTAATGGGTTCATTAGGATCACATAAGTAATCTCACCATGAGTGAGATAAGGCATCTATTAGGCTTAGCAATAGATCCTGTTAGACTTTGTTGAATACATTCACTATACTCAACACATCATGTTCAAGTTTAAAGCGCGTTTGCTAGTTTACCTTTCTAAGATATTTGCATTCTTTGTTTCTTGAATTTCTTCAAGAACTAGATTGCTCCCTCTTGTTTTTGAAACTAGATAATTCTCCTTAGAAATTTAAGCAATCTTGAGTAACCAACTTGTTCTCATTTGGGTGCAACATATGCAAATGAAGTTTGTATTTGAAGTATCATGCCTTACAGTGAACTTCACATTACTAAAAATTTCAAGTTAAGATAACTTGGGCAACATCTCATGCTACAATTAGAGTATAGTGTCTTATTGGTTTGAATCATTCTTATGATGCCCACAACATCCTTTTAGAGCATAATTTAGGAAGACTTAGAGTGGCTAGATCCATTTTTAATAGGACCGTGTTTTAGCATGGTTCTATTTCTCTTTTTATACACTTCATGTATAAGCTATAGTAAATTCATGAAACAATTTCATAATTCATTAGGTAATAAACGGTGTTGGGGTGTAACAAAGGTAAGGGACGAAACATATGACGTTTAGAGTTTATGGTTTTGCCTTTTATTTACTTAATATATTTATCCCAGATAATATGTATGTCGTGGATGATTACTATTATAATCCTTTATGATAATATTCCATATTTGTTGGAATTATAGGACTAATCTGATATCTGGTTATTACCTAAGGGACTAACTTTGTTCTTTTTATATTTCAGTTAAGGTCCTTAGGATGCTTTTGAGAGAGCTTAGCTAGAGTTGTAGATTTGGTGGAAGACATGAGATCATAATAATAAGTGGAAAACACAGAAAAGCTAGTTTGCAAAGCTTGAAGGACTTGTAGCTGCAATTATCTCAAAGATCCAGCTTGGAGTATAAAAGCTGCTTTCTCAGCTTATCATCTCATAACTCTAGACAATTTTCTCTCTCTCACAAATAATACTCTCATTCTCTCAAAACCCTAAGTTGTATCTTTTTGATCATCTTGATCAATAAGAACTCTGTTTGTTATTGTGGTGATTGTAACTTGATTAAGTTTAAGTGTTTGTTATTTCTATGTTGTAATCTGTTTGAGAACAGTTTTATATAGTAATCTTGTTTTAAAGTAATAAAAGATCTTTAGATTGTGTTTTGCTACATGGTATTAGAGCAGGCTCGATCTGTCTTGCTCTAAAATCTTTTCAAAAATATTTAGGGTTTCGATTAAATTGGGGGGTTTTTTATAATTCTTTGTTTTCTTTCAATTAACTTGTATTAATTGGTAAATCTTGTGGTTAATTACATAGATCTTAAAGTTTTTTTGAAAACGCCTAATTTTTGAAAAAATTAGGGTTTGGGAAAATTTGGGTTTTTTTACTATTACAGATTCCTGTGGTCGATTAAGTGTTTTTAATCGATAGATCTGGTATTTTTGGTTCGTTTGAAGGTGGTTCTGGTGATTTTCCCTAATTTTAAAAAATTAGGGTTTGGTGGTTCTTGGATCCTTGTTCTGGGTTCAATTATGTATCTGCTATATCCCTAGACTAAGTGAATCTAGGGTGTAGTAGGTCTGGTATTCCGCTGCTGTTTATATTGTGTGCTCTGTAACACCTCTCATACCCTTCTCTTTATTTTCTTGTTTAGATTAGATTGCTGGAGGATAGGATTTGGAATTATTGGAAGTTGAGATTGTTGGTTGTTGAGGTTGTGTGTTGTTGTGCTTTATCTGTTCTTTTTTATTGATTGTTGTGCTTGTGTGCGCCCTTGACCTACCACTTTAGTGGAAAGGAAAGCCTGGGAACTACCTTTTCTTCCCTTTCTTGTGTGTGTGTGTGTGTGTGTGGTTTTTTTTTATTTATTTATTTTTTATTTTTATTTATTTATTGATTGATTATCATGTCTGTTCATAATTCTGCTAATAATTCTCCACCTCAGTCTGTTCATAATTCTGAGGATGAGGATTATGTTGAACCTGTCACTTTAATTAGTAAATTGGATATAAGTCACCCATTACATTTACATCCTAATGATTCTGCTACTTTAACTGTTGTTTCTATAAACTAAAAGGGACTGAAAATTACAATGTTTGGTCATGTGCTATGCTTTTAGCCCTTAAGGGCAAAAGTAAAACTGTTTTTGTTGATGGCACATACAAAAGATTAACCACTGATGAAGTTTTAGGTAGACAATGGGACAGAGTCAATGCTGTTGTGTTGGGTTGGATTTTAAACTCTATATCTGAAGAACTGCCTTTGGGTCAAATTTTTTCTAAAAAAGCTTCAAATGTTTGGAATGAATTGAAAGAAACTTTTGACAAAGTTGATGGTTCAGTGACTTTCAACTTGCATCATAAAATAAACTCTTTGACTTAGAATGGGACCACTATAGCTGAATACTTTAATAAGCTGTCTACTTTGTGGAAACAATTTGATGTTATGGTTCAGTTACCTAGATGTACTTGTCATGCTGCTGATGATTTTAAAAAGCATAATCAACTTATGAAACTAATGCAATTCTTAATGAGTTTGGATGGTATTTATATGCAAATTAGGAGTAATATCCTGTCTAGAGATCCATTACCTGATGTTAAAGGTGCTTATGCTATCATTAGTAGTGAAGAGTCACATAGGAAAGTGGTTTCTGGTAGTTCAAGTAGAGGTCATAACTCTGCTTTTGCTGCTAGAGTTGTTAATCAAGATGTTAACAGACCTGTTGTTAATCAGTCTAATAATCCTAATGCTAATTTTATTAAAGTGACTCATAATAGAAGAAACACTGGTTCTGGTCCTACTATTGTTTGTAAAAATTGTGGTTTTAATGGCCATACTCAAGAAAGATGTTTTAAATTGATTGGTTATCCACCTAATTTTGGTAAAAAGAACAATAATAGATCTTAAAAAGTGTTTTACCAACAAGAAAGATTTTAGAATTAGTTTCTTCACCTATTTTTAAAGATGAACAGTTATCTACTATCATTTCTATCATCAAAGATAATTTTTTAACCACTAAGAATGTGCAGGCCAATATGGCAGGCACAGTTTTTAATAACAGCAAGATTTTTCATCAAAACTTTAGCAAGTTTTTTTGTTCTAATAATAAGATTCAATCAAAAATGATTTTCAGTAGTAAAGTGGTTGATTCTGGGGCTAATCAACATATGACATACACTGATAAAGAATTAAATAATGTCATTGATATTTCCCATCTTAGGATCAAGGTTGGACATCCCAATGGGACTGAAGCCTTTATTACTAAGATTGGTAATCTCAAATTATCTAATTCTTTAACTTTGTATGATGTTTTGGTTATTCCAGAATATTGTGTTACTATGATTTTAGTTCACAAACTTGCTAAAGATACCAAGGTTTTAGTAGCCTTTGATAAGAGTAAATGTTATTTTTTGAATCAGTTAAAAGTTCTGGGGACTAGTAATTAGTGTGGAGGGTTATACTATTTCAATAATCAAGGTATTCAAAGTAATTTTGTGGATTCTGTGTTTAAAAATTGTTTGTCTCAGCATGATTGGCACCGCAGACTTGGTCATCCCGCAGAGCCAGTTCTAAATGTTTTAAAAAATTCCTTAAAATTTGATTCTAAACAAAAACCTGAAGTTTGTGAAATATGTCAAAGAGCTAAACAAACTAGAGAACCTTTTCCATTAAGTGATCATATCACTACTGCCTTAGGAGATCTTGTGCATTTAGACTTATGGGGTCCTTATAGAGTACCTAGTATTGAAGGGTGCAAATATTTTTTGACTATTGTGGATGATTACACTAGAGCTATTTGGGTTTATCTTATCAAAACCAAAGATGAAGTTCCTTATTACATTACTGTCTTTTACAAGTGATAATGGGACAGAATTTGTTAATCAAACTGTAAATAAGTTTTGTACTGAAAAAGGGATAACTCATCAGACTTAATGTGCATATACTCCACAGCAAAATGGTATTGCTGAGAGGAAACATAGGCATCTTTTAAATGTTGCTAGATCCCTTCTGTTTCAGGGGGGAGTTCCTTTAAAAATGTGGATTGAATGTATTCTTACTGCTACTTATCTTATTAACAGACTTCCTTCTTCTGTGCTTAATGGGAAATCTCCTTATGAGTTGATTTATAATGAGAAGCCTGTGCATGATAACTTGAGAGTTTTTGGTTGTCTTTGTTTTGCTGCTATTATGAATAATTCTGATAAAATGAGTAGCAGATCTAAAAATTGTGTTATGATAGGGTATTCTAATGTTAAAAAATGATATAGGTTATATAGTCTTGATAAGCATCAATTCATATTTTCTAGAGATGTTCAATTTTTTGAATCTATCTTTCCTTTTAAAGAGACAGATACTGATAAGACTGATACCACTGCTGAAAATGCTTTTCAAGACTTAAACCATTTAAACTTTTTTGACATTGAATATCCTGAGAAACCCAATGATGATGAGAGTATTCTGAATTGTGGAAAGAGTCCACAGAGTGAAGGCAGCTACTCTCCTCATCCTGGTAGCAATGTGAATACTGTTGACTCCTCAATTAATATTGAGGTTGATTTTGATAACAGTGTAAACATTATTGTTGATGAGGGTTAGCAGGTTGCCACACTTGGAGAAAAACAAAATATTCCTGAGGGTATATTGGATCAAAATCCAAGTACTTCTTCTCAGGATATTCAAAACTTAAGAAGGTCTTCTAGAACTTCTGTTTTTCCAAAAAATTATAATGATTTTGTTGTTGACTCTAAAGTCAAATATGGACTTGAAAAATATGTCAATTACTCTAAACTAGATTATGAAAATCTTTGTTTTACCACACAACTTAATAAAACCAGTTAACCAAAATCTTTTCTTGAAGCTTCTAAATGTTCCTATTGGATTGATGCTATTAATGATGAAATGGAAGCTTTAAATAAGAATGATACCTACGAAATCACTGAGGTAGCTCTTGGTAGGAAAGCTATTGGTAACAAATGGGTGTGGAAAATTAAGTTTAAATCTAGTGGTGAAGTAGATAGATATAAAGCTAGACTGGTTGCCAAAGGTTTTAACCAAAAAGAAGGTGTTGACTTTGAAGAAACAGTTTCTCTGTTGTTAAAATGGTCACTATTAGATGCTTACTTCTTGTTGTTGTTCAAAATAGTTGGCCTATTTTTCAACTAGATATTAACCATGCCTTTTTATATGGTGACTTTGAAGAGACTGTTTATATGAAATTACCTGAAGGGTATTTTCCTAAGGATGATACTAGATTGTGCAGACTTAAGAAATCTTTATATGTATTGAAACAAGCTCCTAGACAATGGAATGCTAAACTTATTTCTGCTTTAATTGAAAATGGTTTTAGTCAAAGTAAATCAAATTATTCTTTATAAACTAAGTCTGATAATGGTGTTTTTCTTGCCTTGCTTGTTTATATTGATGATATCATTATTACTGGCAATAGCATTTCTGAAATTGAAAAGTTTAAGACTTTTCTTAAAACAAAATTTAGGATCAAGGACTTAGGACAGTTGAAATATTTTTTTGGTATTGAAGTAAATGACATTGAAAATGTATTTTTTTTGAACCAAAGGAAATATTGCCTTGATTTGTTGTCTGAGTATGGCATGTGTGGAAAACTAGAAGGGGGGTTGAATAGTTTTACTGTTTAAAATTAATTTGCTTTGTTACTTATTGTGATTTCAAAGTCAAGTAAACAATCAAGCACACAAACAAGAGATATTAGTAAATAAGTAAAGAGAGGAAAGATCAAACTACACAACACAGTTGTTTATAGTGGTTCGGCTACAAGGACTCTCTTCCTTGCCCTACTGCACTCCTCGAGCCTTTAACTCGAGAGTTTATCTTCACTAAGAAACAAGCTCCCTTCTAGGCAGAGTAAACCTTTACATGTCGCTTAATCTTTTTTCGGTACTAAGCTAAACACCGAGTTCTTTACAAGGGTACAACCACTCCCGTTTGGTTCTTTACAAGGGTACAACCACTCCCGTTCACTCTATGTGTTTTGAGGACTAAAACACTAATCAGACTCTACTGTATGAATGATACTAACTATGATGTGTGACTAATACAAGAACACACAGACTCTATGTTAGAAGGAAGATAACAGACTGTTACTCCTTATATGTTGAGATCTTCTTGGCTACAATAGGAAAGATCTACGAAATGTTAGTAAGCTAAGGGTTAGTGATATACAAATGAATGAGTATGTATTTTAAGTTGTATGAGTGATGAAATGGCCAAATGATCAGCTTGCTATTTATAGGCAAAGCTGATCAACAGGCGGCGGATCCGGCGGATCCCTAAATATGGATCCGTCCGTGTATCCAATTGGATCCGTCGTGTCAGGCCAGCTAAGAGATCTTCAAATCTTTCCAAATCTTGCCATATCTTTCCATATCTTCAAATGTCAACTCTTTTTCTTGAAGATCTAAACAAAATATCAAAAAAAATCTTACCAAGATTGTGTACATGATGCATACCATGATGTCATCATAATATTTAACTAATAAAGTTTCCATTTTAAGAAATAAACATGTAAACTTGTATATGTTATTCCTAGTGAACTTTGTAATGTAAAATGTGTTTGTAAAATGCTTATCACTATAAATGTAGAAGACTTAATCTTATTTATGCTTTGCTTAAAGATAAAGTTTGTAATTGTCATTAACAAAACTAAGCAAAGATCGTAAAATATAAATAACGTTTTTAGGACGATATTTGTGTTAACAATCTCCCCCTTTTTGTTGATGACAAAACATAAAGTGTATTTTTAAGTAGAGAGCTTAAATAAAGGATGAGTCTTTTAAAAATATAGATTAAGTTAGTTTGTGCAAGTTTTAAAATTTATTTTACGCTAAAATGTATGTACTGTGATGTTTCATAGTTGATGCAAACTTAATCCTATCTCCCCCTTTTTGTCGAAACAAAAAGAAGATATACGTAGCGGAATGCAATTTTGAGAACTTTAAAGCTCCCCCTTGATTTATACTCCCCCTAAATGGAGTAACAAGGATATGATGTATGAACCTACAAAATAAATTGTTAGAATATGCTATGCTCCTCTTTGATGTATACTCCCCATTGCTAGAGTACCAACGTATACATTTCAAGAGTATGATATGATGAATGCTCCTACAAAACAAATGGTTAGACTATGATATGCTCCTCCTTGATGTATACTCCTCATTGCTAGAGTACCAACGCATACGTTTCAAGGATGAGAAATGCTAAAAATGATGAGTTAGTATATGATATACTCCCCCTCGATCTATACTCCCCGTTGCTAGGGTACCAACGTATATGAATCAAGGTTGAGAAAAGCTACAAAAGAAAAGTTAGTTACTTCAATCAAGAAGCAATATGAATATGCAATAGTCAACCAAGAAAGGTCAACCCATTTGACTTCTAGAAAGTCAAAATTAAGTGTCTGATCAAATTTTTGTACCTAATGTACATTTGATCAATGCAATATGTGGAGTTAAAACAACCACACAATGATGTTAGTATTCTAAAATGAAATAATATGCTTAATGTTGATCACCCACAAGTATAAACACATAACAATCATCCATTGAAAATATGTGACAAAAGTCACAAAAATGATGTTACATTACAACAATAAAAATAAATCCTAAAAAGTCAAATACTACAACATCATCCTAAAAAGTTCCTATAAGAGGAAACTAACAAAACTCCTATTGAGGAGGATGAGAGATTGCATTGAGACGCTCGAGAACATGGTTCAAGATGAACCTCATCTCATTTTGGAGCTCATGGACCAAAATGTTGGTCCTTTGGGCCAAGTGAGCCGTTCTCTCACAATGTGAGCAATCATGACTCGAAAAACCGGGAGGAAGAGTAGTCTCAAGGTTTTGTGGTGGTGGTGGTGGTTGGTTGTTGTTGTTGTTGTTGTTGGTTTGATGATGGTGGAGTGGGGATGGAGTTCATCAAGATGGTTTGGAGATCCATTGCTTCATCAAGGCGAGATCCAACCATATTAGAAAGAGAGTAGAGGCGGGTGAGTTCCTCACTAATCTCTTCTTGGGTTTGTGGTAGATTGATCCACATTGCCTCATCAATGGCAACTAGTGTGGATGTGGGTGATAAAGGTTGTGTTTGAGGTTGAGGTGGTGGTACATCATGGTATAAAGGACCATGGATATCCGGGTAAACCGGATGAAAAAGCATGGGTTGTTGACCTTCAAAGGTCATGGGTGGAGGATTGGTTGACCTTGGTGGAAGGTCTTCCAAGTCATCAAGGTATGGGTGTGGTGATGAAGGTGGAGTCCTAAATAGCTCCATTGGTTGTAGTTTGGGTGATTTTGGGGTGATGGTGATTTAACAGGTTGTGATGGAGCCGGTGGTGGAGTAGTGGCTATTGGAGTAATGGTTGGTGGTGGTGTATGGATAACAACATTGGATGGTGTTGGAGTGGAAAGTGTGAGGAAATTCTCACTTGCAATGGGTGATGAGATATTTAGAGGAGATGATTCCTCTGATGATGAGTTTGCTAAGTTGATGAAACAACATGGTTTAACACTAATGCGGGCTGTTCGTTTTGGAGGTCTAGAGGTGGAAGAGTTGTTTGACTTAGTCATGGTGAAGTAAGGTTGCTAAGTTGTTCAGGAGAGAAAGTAGAGAAAATGGTGAGTGAGTGAGTTTAGTGATGATCCTAAGGTACTAATTTATAGGCAGAAGGTTTGTTGGTCTGTGTGTTTGGATTGGATGTAAATCCAATGGAGAATGTTGGTTTCTAATTATTTGGAACAAAAAATCAAGCTTGTCATGTCTCAAGGTCAATCCATTGAGATGAAGTTGAGTGATATGAAGTGGATTTGCAGTAAATGCAAGAAGATAGTGGAAATTCTTATGACAAAATATTTCCACGGATTTGACGGATCCCTAAAAAGGGTTCCTTGCTTGTATTAGAATGGTAACTCACAAGAAAATTTTGAAAATTCAAATTTTGGTGGGAAATTGAGTTCCTAATGTTCTAAGAGTTTCCTAAAGCATTCTAAGGAGGTTAATGATCAGTGAGCATAATCTAAGACAGCTGCTATCTAAAATCCAAGTGTCGGGATGAGTCGGGAATTTTCGATAAAAGTTACTGTTGTACCCACGGATCCAATCGACAACAAAGGCGGAGCCAAAGTTGGGGAGCCGTGGAATCCGTGGGTCATGGACTGGCGAAACCAAGAGATACACTAGGCGGATCCAATTTCTGGGATCCGCCGGATCCGCCATCCGAATGTGCTAAAACTTAACAGAGAGCAATGTAAATTTCGCGTTTTCCGACCAAAACCCAAAATTTCTCATATAACGTATGTAATAGCTAATATATAGTACAAATATACTAAATATATATATTCTAACACACGTTTGCACATAAATAAATCCGATCATAATATTCTACCATATAGGGAGTTAAGCCAAACGGGGGCTTAAACTCGGAAAACTGATAACACTAAGTGCTATCGACCTGCAAATCTCAGTTAGTTCACATACACATCAAGTACTACCACAGTAAGTTAAGAACCATACATGTTTAACACATAATTGTCAAATAATGTCTAGACCCAAACACTCCTCTCATTTGAACTTCTTACTTAACTTCTTGTACCCTTTGTGAAGTTTCATTATCCAACGCCCCAAGTTCTTCATCATCCCCTTGGTTTGCTTGAACTCCGGTGATTCATTCGCAATAGGTGGAAGTTGATGCAAGTATTCCGGTGGAGGGATCCTAGAGTTTGGCAAGCCGTCATCGTCACTCATTGATGATGATGATAATGATGTTTGAGCACGAGGACGTTTTCCTTTGTCAACCGCTACCCGAAAATCACTTAAGGGAACAAAGGTGTGTTGAATTTCATCATAATCGGGAACAAAACCTAAGGCATTTCTAGGAATGGGTGCAAAAGCTCTATAGAGATGCGTCAAGAGCATTTTATAAGGCATTGCCATGTTACCTTGAACCGGAATATCGGACATTCGCTTGGCGATATAGAATGCAAGGTTGAAAGGTTGACGGGTGGACACACTATACATCATGTAACATAGACAAACATTGATGTGATCTCGATTTCCTACTGTGCTAATGACGTTGGCTCTCAAAACTTCTTCTAACTTCCTAAACTCGGGCTTGAGTTCATTTAGCTCCATAGCAAATGGATCTCTATCCACTTGCTTACCTCAATGTACCCTAGTTAGGTTATTCCTAGATAAGAAAAGATGTTCCCTAATTGTTTCTTTGTCGGTCAAGGGAGTGGTATATGGTGCCGTTCTTTGAAGGTTTGATTCAAGAATAGTCAAAGACCATTTATCGGAGTAGACACATGTTCCATAATTTGGAACTCCTAAGACCTCACCAAATTGATCTAGGGGAATATTGAACAAGGTTCCATTGACACTAAAGCGAATGCTCATAAGACCATTGTCACTTGAACTAAGACCTATGGTGGCATAAAACTCAAGAATGAACCTAGGTACTAGAGGCTCATCAATATCTAGGAGACTATCAAAATGAATTGCGGCTAATTGCTCACGGAGATTGGTGTCTTCATAGAATGAGGGGTCTACTACCCTACCCTCATGGACGTAATGTTTTTCTAGTGCCTTAAAGATGTTGACTTGAGCATCGGTTAGACCCTTGGTTTTGTGATGTTTGGGAAGGTAATCGAGAGTCTTTTTGTGATCGTAATTGGTTGCGGGAGGCATAGTTATCCTAGACACGAAAAATATATATAGTTTAGTTAAAATTATCAAAAGAATATATATATATATATATATATATATATATATATAATATATATATATATATATATATATAATATATATATATATATATATATATATATATATATATATGTCTAGTGTGTGCCTACATGGGGATAATATGGAGGTGAGGTTATCTCGACTCCTTTTGATGCATGAAAATTTTATGTTTATGCAAGTTTTATGATAAAATGAGAGATAACCCAAACGCTCCTACTTCAATGTAGCTACGATTGAATGTACCCGAAAATACATATTAATTATGTATTCCCTTTAGCATTCAAGAGACATTATGCAAGTGATGCTCAAAACATAACGTTTTTTGTATTTGTATGAACAATGTCCTAAAACCATTTTTCCTAGTCGTGAGAAGATTTTAGCAAAAATTTCTCATGGGGTTTTTGATGAATAATGACAATGTACTACAAGATGCAATTCCTAACTATGAAAAACATGATTTGTTATGCAATTTAGTAAATATGCTCCATGATTTTTCAAGAATTATGCATCGCCCCAAGTTTTGGTTTTGTGCATGAAATAGAAATCCTAGACGCAGATCAGGAATGCAAACATGTTAAGGATACTTATAGTGATGATTTGAGCACAATTTGGTTGAGAAAGATGGCCTAATTTGTGAGTTTGGTGAATTATTGGTCGTATTTCCAGTGGGTGATATGTTTTGGAGTGAATGATGAATAGTACAGGAGTTTATTTAATATAAAAACCTGGTCATCATGTGACGGATCCGGCGGATCCCAAACAAGGGTTCCGCCCTTGTTGTCGTTTGGATCCGCAGGATCAGAACACAAGGTTTGGCTTTTTCCGTGTTTTGGTTAATCTAAGGTTTGAGCTAATGTCTAATCTACTCACTAGTTCCATTAATCCTAAGCCAAGTCTAAGATAATTGAAAGGTTCTCTCTTGAGAGGTTTTGTGAGGATGTTGGCAATGTTGTCCTCTGAGGAAACTTTCTCAATTGAGATGTTTCCCTTCTGAACATTGTCACGAAGGAAGTGATGACGTATCTCTATGTGTTTGGTTCTAGCGTGTTGGACTGGGTTTTTGCTAAGATCGATAGCTCCTTTGTTGTCACAAAGAATGGGGATGTCGTTGAGTACAATTTCGTAGTCGACGAGAGCTTGTTTCATCCACAGTGCTTGTTGGCAAGCTTTTCCTGCTGACACGTACTCGGCTTCAGTTGTTGATATGGCGAGAGCTGTTTTTTCTTAGCAAACCATGAGGTGAGACAATGTCCTACAAAAGTACAAATACCACTAGTACTTTTCCTATCAACATAGTCACCGGCATGGTCTGAGTCGGCATACACTA
Organism: Artemisia tridentata subsp. tridentata; assembly: GCA_021014915.2. Classification (NCBI taxonomy): domain Eukaryota; kingdom Viridiplantae; phylum Streptophyta; class Magnoliopsida; order Asterales; family Asteraceae; genus Artemisia; species Artemisia tridentata. The sequence continues at coordinate 28,410,535 of CP139501.1, read as the reverse complement.
TGGTTTCTACACCTGTCCCTTTGGGATACCATAATCCTAAATGTGTAGTGCCTTTTATGTACCTAAATATTCGTTTAACGGCTTCAAGATGGGATGTTTTGGGATCTTCTTGAAAGCGTGCACATAGACAAACACTAAACATGATGTCCGGTCTACTAGCCGTTAGGTAGAGTAAACTACCAATCATCCCTCTGTATTTAGTGCTATCTACGGATTCACTTTCGTCATACTTGGTTAGTTTGGTTTCGGAAGACATTGGTGTTTTCATGGGTTTTGAATCTTCAAGACCAAACTTCTTAAGCATATCCTTGATATACTTAGATTGGTTGAAGAATATCCCATCTTCTAATTGCTTTATTTGGAGACCTAAGAAAAATTTTAGTTCCCCCATCATACTCATTTCAAACTCGTCATGCATGATTTTTGAGAAATCATCGCATAACACTTGACAAGTTGAACTGAATATAATGCCATCCACATATATCTGGACGATGATAATATGTGATCCCTTTTTCTTGGAGAAGAGAGTATTGTCTACTAGGCCCATGGTATACTTATGTTCAACTAGGAAGGTCTTAAATCGATCATACCAAGCTTTTGGTGCTTGCTTAAGTCCGTATAATGCTTTCTTAAGTTTGTAGACATGATTAGGTTTTTCAAAATGGGCAAAGCCGGGAGGTTATGCTACATATACTTCTTCATTTATGAAACCATTTATAAATGCACTTTTGAAATCCATTTGAAATAGTTTAAAGTCATATGCACATGCATATGCAAGTAATATCCTAATTGACTCAAGCCTAGCTACGGGTGCAAAAGTCTCATCATAGTCTATACCCTCTTGTTGGTTATAACCTTGGGCTACTAACCTAGCTTTGTTTCTAGACACAATGCCATTTTCATCCATTTTATTTCCAAAAACCCATTTTGTACCTATTATGGTTTGGTTTTTAGGTTGTGGAACTAATGTCCAAACGTCATTCCTAACAAATTGATTTAATTCTTCTTACATCGCAATGACCCAAGATTCATCTTTTATGGCTTCATTGACATTTTTAGGCTCTATTGTTGAAACAAAACAAAAGAAATTACTTTCGTTTTGAGCTTTAGACCTTAATGTTCTTTCATTGAGTTTTTCTATGACGTTTTCTAATGGATGACTTTTTGTTTCTTTGATATTGACTAAATCTCTTTTTACTGGTTCATCTTCTTTATCATTTTTAACATTTTCCTGATTTTCAACCATTTGGTTTTCAACTAAGTCATCATCTACCAAAGCTGATGTATTAGAGGGAGGAGGACTTTCATCGAATGTTACATTCAATGATTCCTCGACTCTTGAGGTTTCTTTGTTCAAAACTATGTATGCTTTACTAGTTTGTGAGTATCCTAGAAATACACCTTCATACGACTTTGGGTCGAATTTGGTGAGATAATCCTAGGTGTTTAAAATGAAGCACTTGCTTTCAAACACTCTAAAGTATCCTAAAGTAGGCTTTTTGTCTCTGTATAACTCATATGGAGTCTTTCCCAAGAATGGTCTAATTAGAACTCGGATTAGAATAAATGTAGATGTATCTACAGCGTGACACCAAAACTTTTGAGGTATGTTTTGTTCATTTAACATGGTTCTACTCATTTCTTGAATTGTCCTATTTTTTTTGTTCAACCACACCGTTAGATTGAGGGGTTCGAGGAGCCGAGAAATTATGAGTTATGCCATTGGCATCACAAAAAGCTCCGAATTGGAATTCGTTGTCGAATTCACGACCATGGTCAGTTCTAATTGATACTATGTTACTTCCTATTTGATTTTGAATTTTCTTACTTAAGATTTCAAATTTATCAAATGCTTCTTTTTTAGTTTTTAGAAACTTAGTCCATGTATACCTAGAGTAGTCATCTACTATTACCAAAGTATGGAAGTTTCCCCCATAACTTTGTATAGCCGATGGACCAAACAAATCCATGTGTAATAATTCTAGACACCTAGATGTAGACACCATGTTTTTAACCTTATGCCTATTATGAACTTGTTTTCCTATTTTGCAAGCATCACAAAAGTGTTGGTCATATTTCAAATTGGGTAGGTTCCTAACGAGTTCCTTAGATGATAAGGATTGAATTAAACTCATATTGGCGTGACCTAAGCGTCGATGCCATAGAGTTGAGTTTTCATCCAAGGAGGTAAGACAAAGCTTGTCTTTAGGTGTTTTGTCGAGTTTCATCACGTAAACGTTATTCTTCAAAACACCTTTTTCCTACGGTTATGCCATCCTTAAGTATTTTACTTCCATTTTCACTGAAAAGGACGTTATACTTTTTTCGGCATAATTGACTAATACTAAGCAGGTTAAATCCTAAGTTATCTACATGAGTAACATCATCAATAATGAGAGAGTCATGAGAAATCGTACCTTTTCCGATGATTTTACTTTTAAGCTTGCTACCGAATGTGACATTACCTCCGTCATACACTTGGTAGTCTGAGAAAAGGCTTTTGTTGCCCGTCATGTGCCTTGAGCACCCACTATCTTTGATCCATTCATCAGGTTCTAGTTCAACTTTTAAGCATACCTAAGTTCAAGAAAAACTCAAGCGTTTGGTCCCCAATATCTCATGGGTCTGTTTGGGTTAAACATAACATTATCATGATTCATGTATGGAAATGGTGGACAAATGTTCCATGGCATGAAGTTGGGACCTAGAAAGTTTCTAGACATGTTTTGGTTCCAATTTCTTTGATAATGATGTTGCGAGTTAAAGTTACTCTTTGAAAAAGGGTGTTTGGGAAAACTAGTTTTGGGTGCCTGTTGAACCATTTTAACTCTATACTCATTTCTAACTTGACCTTTTCCTATAGACACTGATGGTTTTTGTTTATTATCACTAGTACTAGTACTAGGTTTTCTAGTGACTCTAACGAATTCAGTACGGTCATTTTTTAGAACCTTCTGTTCACAACCTGTACCGGCGGATCCTTTTGGCACAACTGGCGGATCCAAAACTTTGGATCCGTCGGATCCGTCAGCTTCTGACTTAGTTGGAACAATTTCTTTTTCTTTCACTGTTTGTTTCTCGAACTCACCTAAGCTTCCTAGTTTCATAAATCCTAGTCCGGTTTTATCATTAGGTAGTTTTTGTATCATCATTATCTCATCTGCACAACTTATGTTTTTATCAAATTTTCTAAACTTAGAATTTTGTTTGATTAGTTCTTCCTGTGTTGACTTAAGTGTTTCTAGTTCTATCTTAAGCTCCTGACATGACACATATGTTTCTTTAACACTTTTACCCTTTTCAATTCTTATCTCCTTTTCTTTTAACCAATGGACTTCATTTTCTTGAAGTGTTGTTTTGGTTTTTAAGAACTTATTATTGTTTATGATTTTAAGTTTAATTTCACACAGTTTGTTATATTCTATTTCTAAAGATTCATCATCTATAGAGGAGTATGATGAGTCAGAATGTACCTCTTATGTGTCGTGAGCCATGAGGGCAATTTCGTCATTCTTAGGCTCATCATCATCTCCTTCACTATCACTCCAAGCTCCACTGACAAAGGCTCTTTGAGATTTGTTCTTTGGAGGCTTTGGACATTGATGAACTCAAATAAGTACATTTTATTACTATCATTTATCCTATTAATTTGACTTGTTTTACTATATTATGTATGAGGATTGATACTTAATCGTTTACTTTTGTAATTCTCAGGTAAAAACAAGCATTTGGTGAAACTTAGCGATTTTGGACTAATAATGGAGCAAAACGTGCATAAAGTGAAAGTCTACTGACATGGACAAGATTAAGTCAATTCTGCTCCAGATGCGCCGCATCTCACTCTCAACATGCGCCGCATCTCTATCAAGATATCACCAGATACGATCCAAGATACAAGAGGACATGCGCCACATCTTATCATGGAGTTACGCCGCATCTTCTGGCGGTGTACGAATATTCCTGAATATTATAATCTTGGACCCCACGCGAAGTTAAGTACATGCGCCGCATCTACTTAGTAGATGCGCCGCATCTTCCCTCAGACAGAAACTATAAATACCCCGTAGACCAGACGAATTACAAGTTCCGAAAACCCTAAAAACCGAAGACCAAACAGGAGGAACAAAGGACGAATTCAGTCAAGAAGGCAGCACAAGACACACCTAAATCAAAGATACAAGAGCTGTAAGAAGGTGCTGCATGTGTTTAATTCATTAAGTAGTTTTGTTTTATTGTGTTAGCAAACTTTAATTCATCAGGATTGGTGGCTTGTGTAATGTGACAACGAAAGATTGCACTCCCTTTAATACTTGCTTTCCCATCAATTAAAGTTTATATGTTGATGTCTTTGGTTACTACTTATTAGTGCATTGATAACCTCTGTGTTTATTAGTGGCTTGCGGGCATTTGACTGCGGGACATAATGTGGCTCCCACGGTTGTTTCTAAATTGATCACTTAGGAATAACTTTTAGACATAAGTAATCATTAAGGGTTTACTCGCCGATAAGATTAGGACCAACGAGAAAGGGTTAACTACATACACTTCATATAAAGCTATCAATAAAACAAGTGACAATCTACTTAATCATAAGGACAGCCCTCTTATTGTCTCAAGTATCTATCTGTGTACGTGTGTGCTACTTGCTGATTCGTGCCTATTGGTTTATTTTATTATTTAATTGCAACAAACCGTGCCAGTCTCTCAGGCTGAAACCCCCTTGCGTTAGGATATTAAAATACTGATTAGAATAACGAGATAATACGTTCCACTCTTAGTGATCGACACTCTACTTACCATTATCTTCATACTGACCGGGTACACTGCTCGTTAAGTATGTGTGTTATTGATAAGTCGGCTAAATATAAATTTAAAACTTGAGTAGGCATTAAAACTGCTAAACCGCAACGACACATCACGCGCATCAAGTTTTTGGCGCCGCTGCCGGGGAGTGAATTGTTATTATCTGTTAATTTGATTAGTATTTTAATTAGGTTTTTCTTTTTATTAGATTAATTGCATCATTGTACTATTTTGCATATTTGTTGTATTGTGTGTTAATTGTTTTCTTTTTATTTTTTTGTGTTTATTTTTGTTTTTGTTTGTGTGTTTTATTTGTTTTTTTTTTTTTTCGTATTTTTCTGTTCTGCTATCGTTGTACTGTGCTAAATCAAACGATACGGCGCATCTGATCTCTCAGATACGGCGTATTGCGTTTAATTTTTTTTTATACAACGCGTTTAATTAATTCGATACGACGCATCTTTTCCCCAAGATACAGCGTATCTGTTTTTAATAAGAAAATTTTTCTAAGCGATAAAGTAATACGACGCATCTGCATTTGCAGATACGGCGTATCTGTTTTTAATAAAAAAAATTTTCTAAACGTTAACGCCATACGACGCATCTGCTTTTGCAGATACGGCGTATCTATTATTTTAATTAAAAACAGTTTGCGAATTATTAAACAGATACGGCGTATCGATCTCTGACGATACGGCGCATCTTTCTGAATCAAAAATCTTTAATTTTTAAACGTAACGAAAATACGGCGCATTAACTTTCGTTAATACGACGCATTTAATTTTAATTAGATAAGTTGATTTTTGATTAATTAATTCGATACGGCGCATTCTTAAATTCTAAAGCGGCGTATCTATTTTCTGGATAAAGTCTGATTAAATTTTAACGTATTAAGATACGGCGTATCCAACTTTTTGGATACGGCGCATCGTCTGCAGATATCAGCTATTTTTATTCTTATATTCGTTTCTATATTCATTAATTTCTCTTCTAGCGAACAAATCCTACTGATGATTTTACTTTGGATGACAGATTTTGCTATGGAAGACATGTCAGTTAACGGATATCTTGCTAAGGAAAGCTTGTTTTCAGATTCATTCAATGTACTCATGATCGATGCAGATTTATTCTCTTGGGAGACTCCTCTTGAAGCTGATTTTAAGGAATTCATGCGTTTATGCAACATTGACAAAGAGGTGTTCTCTTATGATGTATTTGTGAGGTATACTGGAGAAGAATTGTCGCTCTTATGGCCTATCATTGAAGCCGAAGGATTGAACTGGACTACTATCGAAGAAGATGATGGGAAATTCTATCTTGCATACATGGATTCAAGCAACAACAGCTGTGGTGGAGGCAATACCCAAAACTCTTACATGCCATATTCCGAGGAGTACTGGGGATTAAATGAGAAATATCAGGATAATGACATGAATTATGCTTTGGCGGAGTTACTATTTCACGGCAGATTGGTACGATTGATTGATCTCTCCCTCAATGATTGGCTTGAACTTAAATATGGTAGTCCGGAATTCGCCCCTGCAAATGAAGTCAAGGAGATTATGAATTCATGGTTGACTCGGAGTTTTAAGAAGCAATTTAACGAGTTCATGGAGATAAAAAAGAATATGATTGGAAAGGTTTGCTTTGATGTTAACCATGACCCTAACGATGTTGATTTTTCAGAATGGTTGGCTAGTAAGTTTAATAACCATAAGAGCATGGATCGTGCTACTAAGGATGCATTATGGGTATATTGGATGAGAGGAGAAGATGAAGAAGTAGAAAGCGATTATGGGTCGTCACTTCATGATTCAACAATCAATGAGGGCATTGAAGAACTTTTCAGAATTGACATTGATGTGTTCGATTATGAGACACCCCTGTGCAAGCAGTTCAAGGAATTTAACTACCTTCTTCAAGTCGATGATGATGTGCTTACTGGAGATCTACCAGGATTTAAGACTTATGACGATTTCAAAAACACCTGGTACTATGAATGGAATGACCAAGTACCATGGGTTTGGGATAAACCATGGGAATTTGAGCACATTAATCACACCTGTACACCCTTCGTTTTCAAGGACGGGAGTAGTGTTTGGCCGACCTGCGATTATAAAAGTGACGGAACCTGTAATGGGGGAAGTATAATTGGGATGAAACGGGTTGGAAACGATGTAACCTTTGAAGATTATGAGTGGTACGATAATATTGAAGACTGCCCACAAAAGGCGGAGGCTTTACAAGAAAAGGGCAGAATTGAACGCTTGAAAGGACTTAAGGGGACATCGGATACTACTTTCTGGGAATGGGTGCATATACAGTTTGATGATTTCACGAAGCTTAGTCGACGGTTACAATATGATTTGGAAAGAGAATGGGAAGCGATTCAAAGACGATAAGTCATTAATTGAAGAACTAGATGATTATTTGATTAAGGATCCTTATTTTAAGTTTGTTGATAAAGAGGAGGAAGAGTTCACCAAAAGAAAGTGTCAACTACTTGGGATTCCTTACAAGGAGCCACCCATGATTATTTCTGAAAAGTTTAAAATCATCAAATATTCTTTGAGTCCTAATGAAGAATATACTGCGGTGAAGACAAAGAGTTATACTAGATTAAGTCGAACGGAAGAAAACATCGCAGAGATATACGGGAAAATCTTTCGGATGAAGGACGAAGGATGGACCGTGACAAGGACTTATTGCTGAGCTGAACGTGAGTCTAACTTGAAGACTCTGGAATAAAGACAAGTGCTTACCGGGAGACAACCCGGATTTATCTTTTATTATTCTGTTTTCTGTGTCGAGTCAGTCCAGGCCGCATGAGGATACGGCGCATCTCAATTCTGAGATGCGACGCATCTCCTGCAATGGTCATATCTTATTTTATTTTTCTGCATTTTTATTTTCAACTTTAAAACTATTTATCAGTTTATTTTTAATGCGGCGCATCCCTGGTTAAGGATGCGGCGCATCTTTATTCTGATCCGTATTAATTCCAGGCTCGATACGGCGTATCTTCTTCAATAAGATACGGCGCATCGACTGACCTGATGATTTTCAGTTTTAATTTTTAAGTTTTATTTTTCCTAACTACTAATGTATTATGCAAGTTGAACCTTTCTTATCTTAGGTGTGTTTTAAAGTGTTGGTGGTATTATAGTTTCCTGAATTTCCTGTGGATACATCAAGTATGAAGCTTTAACGTTCTAATCCACAAGAAGTTGATTTTTGCTCTTATACAAATGGAGGATCATACCGAGCAAATCTCAGGGGAGTTTTCCTGTTCTAATTTTTTTATTTTCCAGTTTTTAACCTTTTATACAAACAACGAGGACGTTGTTTAACTTAAGTGGGGGGATTGGAGAATTAGAACACTTAACAATTACTTGTCCTAAACTTTTTCAAAAATTATGCTTAAAATGTGCTTAATATATCAAACTTAAAAATTTTTTAGCATGTTTTTGTTTAAGATCTAAGTTGCATAGCTGCACACATGACGTTATTTTCAAAAATTGTGATTTTCCAAAATTCACAAATCTATGAGTGTGCCGGTGACTTGTAAACTTTAGAACTTGGCTTGTATACTATTCGAGACCACCATAATGAGTATTATTTTATATAATTGGAATGACTTGTCTAACTTGGTAAAATTCTAGGATTACACCCAAATAGCCTTTATATGTTATGTGTTATTAGCTAACTACACTGGTTAGTTAACCCCCGTATAAACCCTTTTGTTACTCTCATCTTTAGAGTAAGATACCCCTAGAAAAACCCTCAGAACCATTCCTTTCGTTTCTTACACCTATGTTTAAAATGTTTCGTTACACCCTCACACCTTAACCTACCCTGTAGATTAGAATCCGTGGTTGGTTAATTGCTATAGGCAAAGTGTGTTTCCTTACATTTCCTGTGTTCGCGTGCGTAATTCATTATCTATGGTTAGGTCGGGAAATTGCACAATGCAATTGGAGTGAAAGTAAATATTGTATATTTTGGAGTTTATTTTTCGTGTGTTTACTACTTTCACTATTACCGTTATTTCTGAAAGTATGAAAAGTATGAATAAAAATTATCCGGAAAGAAAGTTATAGTGATGTGGTAAAATTTTACACATCTTTGTTTATGTTTAATGTCAAAAAAAAAAAAAAAAAAAAAAAAAAAAAAAAAAAAAAAAAAAAAAAAAAATCGAAAAAAGAAGAAAAGAAAAAGAAAGAAAGAAGAGTTGGATGTCTGTTTTAACCAACTTATGTAAAGTTATGTAAGTGGTCGATATCACCACTATTTGTTGTACTATATCTATGGATTGAATGGGAATTGGCAGTTATGGGAACGCCAATTAAGGTTTATTCTTTGATTAAGATCTTGTTGAGTATAATTCGTGTCTACCTAAAGCGTGTGTTTCAAGTGTTAAAGCGTGAGTTATTCGATGATATGAGTCTTATTCATGGGATGGTTGGGATAGTGATTAACCACACTTAGGATTTTAATTTACTTGTTTTGTTTATTTTTATTTTTACACCAATTTATATCCCAAATGTTATCCATGCCCTTTATTATTCTTTATCCAACCAAACCTTTGATTTATTGAGATTAGGGATTTGAGCAATTTTAAGTATCGTAGTCGTGGATTCGACTATGTATTTATGATTTTGTCGCCCTTTTTGATATATTATTATTGGTGAAGTTTGGACCTATCTTTAGCCTAATCGAGTTAAGGATTTGAGCAATTGCAAGTATCGTGTTCGTGGATTCGATCATGTATTTGTGATTTTGTCGCCTTTTCTGGAATTTGAGATCGATAGTGAAAGAGAATAATTAACCCTTAAGCCTAAAAACCCTTTTTACCGCTTTAGACTTGTTATTCCTTAGCTTTAGTGGTGGAGATGTGTATACTTGCCAAGCTTATGATAGAATATTCGTCGCGACTGGACAGTTAAACGATTAGATTTGCTTTTATCGACTTATTTTATTTTACTTCTAATTCGTTAAGTGTTTAGTTGTGTGATTATGAAATGAACGAATACATGCTTAAATATAAAAATAAATCCTAACATCTTTTAGGATACATTTTCATAAAAGAAATTCTAAGGTTTACTTGGGGACAAGTAAAGTTCAAGTGGGGGGATATTTGATGAACTCAAATAAGTACATTTTATTACTATCATTTATCCTATTAATTTGACTTGTTTTACTATATTATGTATGAGGATTGATACTTAATCGTTTACTTTTGTAATTCTCAGGTAAAAACAAGCATTTGGTGAAACTTAGCGATTTTGGACTAATAATGGAGCAAAACGTGCATAAAGTGAAAGTCTACTGACATGGACAAGATTAAGTCAATTCTGCTCCAGATGCGCCGCATCTCACTCTCAACATGCGCCGCATCTCTATCAAGATATCACCAGATACGATCCAAGATACAAGAGGACATGCGCCGCATCTAATCATGGAGTTACGCCGCATCTTCTGGCGGTGTACGAATATTCCTGAATATTATAATCTTGGACCCCACGCGAAGTTAAGTACATGCGCCGCATCTACTTAGTAGATGCGCCGCATCTTCCCTCAGACAGAAACTATAAATACCCCGTAGACCAGACGAATTACAAGTTCCGAAAACCCTAAAAACCGAAGACCAAACAGGAGGAACAAAGGACGAATTCAGTCAAGAAGGCAGCACAAGACACACCTAAATCAAAGATACAAGAGCTGTAAGAAGGTGCTGCATGTGTTTAATTCATTAAGTAGTTTTGTTTTATTGTGTTAGCAAACTTTAATTCATCAGGATTGGTGGCTTGTGTAATGTGACAACGAAAGATTGCACTCCCTTTAATACTTGCTTTCCCATCAATTAAAGTTTATATGTTGATGTCTTTGGTTACTACTTATTAGTGCATTGATAACCTCTGTGTTTATTAGTGGCTTGCGGGCATTTGACTGCGGGACATAATGTGGCTCCCACGGTTGTTTCTAAATTGATCACTTAGGAATAACTTTTAGACATAAGTAATCATTAAGGGTTTACTCGCCGATAAGATTAGGACCAACGAGAAAGGGTTAACTACATACACTTCATATAAAGCTATCAATAAAACAAGTGACAATCTACTTAATCATAAGGACAGCCCTCTTATTGTCTCAAGTATCTATCTGTGTACGTGTGTGCTACTTGCTGATTCGTGCCTATTGGTTTATTTTATTATTTAATTGCAACAAACCGTGCCAGTCTCTCAGGCTGAAACCCCCTTGCGTTAGGATATTAAAATACTGATTAGAATAACGAGATAATACGTTCCACTCTTAGTGATCGACACTCTACTTACCATTATCTTCATACTGACCGGGTACACTGCTCGTTAAGTGTGTGTGTTATTGATAAGTCGGCTAAATATAAATTTAAAACTTGAGTAGGCATTAAAACTGCTAAACCGCAACGACACATCACGCGCATCAGACATTCACCTATCAAGTGACTAGAGTCTCCACACCTATAACACTTCCTATCTATCTTTCCTTTTCTATCATGAGAGGATTTCTTTTCTTTACGAGGTGGTCTAACGAACTTTCCTCGTCTCTTGAAGAATTTCTTGAAATCTCTTACCGCCATGGCATATTCTTCATCTTCACTACTAGAACATGACTCTTCATCACTTGACTCTACTTTAGCTTTCAAAGCAATGGACTTCATTTTCTCCTTCTTGCCTTTAACTATTTCTGAGTCTTTTTCCATCACCATTTCGTGAACTTTGAGGTTTCCTATGAGCTCATCCAGTGTCATACTTGAAAGATCCTTAGATTCTTCAATAGCTGTCACTTTTGCTCTCCACTTAGGATGGAGTGCTCTTAGAAATTTCCTGACAAAATTCTTACTAGAAAAAGATTCATCAAGTGCTTTAAGAGATGTAATGATAGTATTAAACCTAGAAAAAGCACTATCAATGGTCTCATCTTCAGAGATAACAAATTGTTCATATTGTTGAACAAGAAGATCAATTTTGTTATCTTTGACTTGTGAGTTCCCTTGATGAGTGATGATTAATGATTGCCAAATATCTTTAGCCGTTTTACACATGAAAACTCTTTCATATTCCTTTTTAGGTAAGGCATTGTAAAGCATCATTTTGGCTTCATTATTTTTAGCAATCAACCTCTTTTGTTCATCACTATGACGAATAAAAGAGTTACCTATATCCCGACCACCTGAAATATCACTACTTATGGGTTTGTAATCACCCTTTACAATAATATACCACAGATCTATGTCCTTTGACTTCACATATGTCTCAAAGCGATTTTTCCAATATATGAAACAATTTGGTTCAAATAGTGGTGGTGATGAAGCGAAAAGTGTACCGCTTTTAAGGGGTCATTTAAGCCCTAAATCGTATTTATTTGATCAAATATTGCCCTAAATCGTTCCTTTTGTCATTTTAGGTACTTTTGAGGAGAAATCTGGAAAAGGAGGCATTTTGGACGTTTTTGGAGCATAAAAGTGAAGAAAACGGCAAAGTCTCAAAAATCGGCTAAAAGTTACCTTTGACGGCGTCACAATTTACCCCAGACGGCGTCATTCCTTGGCAAGAAAAGTTGGACGTGAAATTTACTCATGATAAGCCAGTGAAAATAGCATGTGAATTCTGACGGCGTCACGCTTTAACTTGATCAAGGGCGTCACGGCTTAAATCAAAAGGGACGGCGTCACGTTCAAGGTTCGACGGCGTCAAGCCTTGATAAGCCAGAATGGATTTTAGAGAGCTAAAGAGGGACGGCGTCAAGAAGGTCATCCGGGAACCCTAAAAGCGGCGAGGTGACGGCGTCACACTCCATAACGTGACGCCGTCAGATCCAAAAATCTATATATAGTTTTCTAATTTTTTGTCATTAGGGGAGAGCTTAGTGTGTGGAATTTTGGGAGAAAACCCTAAGACGATTTTAGCTTCTTTTTCAAGGCTTTTTGCCTTGAGATCTTCCATGTTACATTGAAAGATAAGTTATCAATTAATCATTCAATATGTCTATGTGTTGTTTGATTTTATCTTGTTCTTGTCTTTTGTTTAACATGTTAGGCTAGATTTATCTTGTGTTTGCTTAGATCTAATGAAACCTAGCTATTGATTATTGGTTATTAGTGTGTTATTAGTTGTATTGGATGATTGTTTATCTATGTTAGGCTTAAGAAAACTGGCTAACTTCCTATTCGGTAACTTGCTTGAACGTCTTAAGAAACATGAACTAAAGGCGTACTAAAGGTTTTTATGGTTGTATTTAATGCACAAGCGAATTCTAGTGATCCCATGTTAGGAGCTTCCTAGCCGGCTCGACATAGGAGTGAAGTAGGAGCTTGTAGAGTTGGGTAAGTACGTACGCCACCCCACGATTGGTATTAAGGAATACACCCGTCATCCACGTGACTAATACACACTAATTAACCGGTAAAAGATAGTTAGGGAGTAAGGAAATCTAAGTAAACACATTTCTCTACACATAAGTTTCTCACCACATTTTCATTTTTGTTATTTTATTTTATTTGCATCCGTAGTAAATTTGGGTTAGTTGACTAGCAACTAATTCCGCCCACTCTTTCAAAACCGAGATTTTACTTGCTTTCATAAAAAAATATAAAAACATAAAAAGAATCTTCTTCAAGCTTTAGACCTATTAGAGTAGTTTTTCATACCTAACGAACACTATTCCCTGTGGAGAACGATCAATCCCCCGTACTTACCACTACACTATACTACATCGGTCAGGTACACTGCCTGGTGGGGTTGTAAGCCTCTTGAGATCCCTCGAGAGGTAAAACCTGTTGTAAGGTTACAAAACCACGCATCAAGTTTTTGGCGCCGCTGCCGGGGAATAGTTATTGTTTAGGTTGAATTTTTATTTCTATTAGGTCTACTCACTAGATTCCTTTCTAGTGAGATTTTTATTTTATTTTTCTAGGTTTTCTTTAGTCTATCTATTTTCTTCGTGTCTTTGTTCGTAACCATTACCATCCGACATCATGGAAGATGGTTATATCCTTAACCCCCACAACCCACCACCACAACAACCACCACCACCTCCTAGAGCCCGTACTTTAGGAGAGTATTCCCGTCCTAGCCACCATGGCTATCGAAACACCATTGAGCTCACTCAAGGAGCCAATATCACACCCTTGCGATCCGATACCATCCGGTTGGTGCAAAGCGGATGCGCATTCCATGGACTTCGTTCTGAAGATCCTAATCAACATCTCAAGGACTTTCTCAAAATCGTTGATTCTATAGACCTTGATGTTGCCACTCGAGAGACGACCCGATTGCGTCTCTTCCAATTCTCTCTACGGGACCAAGCTAGTCAATGGCTAGAACGTCAACCCGCAGGATCCATCACCTCTTGGGATGATCTCACCACTCGTTTCCTTGCTCAGTTTTTCCCACCGGGAAGAACTACCAAGCTAAGGAATGATATCTTGATGTTCCAACAACGTCAAGGCGAAACTCTCTACGAGGCATGGACTCGATTCAAGGACTTACTCCAAAAGGTCCCTCACCATGGCATAGAACTTTGGCTCCAAGTCCAAATCTTCTATGACCATATCAATCTCTACACAAGGCAAACCATTGACCAATCGGCCGGTGGTAAGCTACGTGATCTAAGTGCGGAACAATCATGGGCTCTCCTAGAGGATCTTGCTCTTTATGACAACGAAAGTTGGAGTGATCCCCGTGATTTGAATAAAACGGTCAAGGCAATATCTTTGCCTTCGAACAATTCAAGCACTTCTGACCGTAGGATCATAGAACTTGAAGACCAAGTCAATTTTCTCATGAAATCCTACGAGGCTCCTAACCCTTCAAGCCAAGTGAACAAAATCACTTCTTCATGTGAATTATGTAGTGGTCCCCACGACACTCGTGATTGCATGGAACTCCCCGAACAAGCTTTTGTGGACTACGCATCCTCGCGTACCGACGGAGCGGGAGACAAGTGGTACACTTTCAAACCCGAGCCAAACCATTACGGTGATTCATACAACCCCGCATGGAAAAATCACCCGAACCTTAGGTGGAAACAAAACCAAAACACACAACAAACCAATTCTTCCAACCCACCTAATCGTTTCCAATCAAGCGGTTCCAACTCGAACCGTACTTTCAACAACAATCCTTCCGGCAATGGTAGTACCGATAACTTTGAAGGATTGATGTCTCAATTTATGGCATCTCAAGAAGCTCGTTTAGCCAAGTTTGAAGCCGATTTCAAACAAAAACAAAGCGAGATGACCGATAAGATTGACACCTTGTTGAAAGCCCTCAATGACCGAGAAATGGGAGCACTCCCTAGCAACACGGTCAAGAACCCGAAACTAAACGTCAACGCTATTTCATCGGTTTCGTCCCCTAGTTCTTGTCCACAATATTATTCGGTCAATTCCATGAGCACGTGTTTCAAACAAACCCAAGTCGTTCCAAATGACCAAGAAGTTATGACATCCAAATTGGTCAACAACATAGTTGAAACACCTCCCACTCAAAACCTTGACGAAGAATTCAAGGAGCTCCACCTTGAAAGTCCGGTTGTTGATGAGTTGGATGAGAAGAAGCTCAAGTTAGGCGAAAAAGGGACCGCCTTTGTTCAAAACAAGCTACCTAAGAAGTTAGATGATCCGGGCTTATTTGTTCTACCTTGCAAGATCGGTAATTCGGAGGCTTATGACACATTAGCCGATCTTGGATCAAGCCTTAACCTACTTCCGTTACCTCTCTACACCTCTCTAAAACTAGGAAAACTTGAAGAAACCGAGGTGATAATAGGTTTAGCGGATGGAAGTGTTGCTTACCCGGTTGGAGTAGTTAAGGACGTGTTAGTGCACATTGGAAAACTAACCATTTTAGCCGATTTCCACGTCCTTGATATGGTTAGCGACCCTACATGCCCCTTTTTGATAGGTAGAGGATTTTTGGCGACCGCTAGTGCTATGATTGATTGTAAGGAATCCAAGATAGCGGTAGGAGAAGGAGATACTTGGTCAGTCTATGATGTTAAGAAACATGCCTATGATACTAGTGAGGAACCAACACCACATTGGCTAGAATCAAATAGGAGACCATCTAGATATGGACCTTGGATTGATAGAGAATTCATAGGACCCCAACGCCCATTTTACCTAGAAGAGGACTTTGTTAACCGAACGCATACGGTAGAGCAACTCTTGGATAGGGACACCGAATTGGATCCATTTGAAGATTCTCTAGTTTTTAGAAAGATGATTGATTTCCTAGGAGTTTTGCCAATTAACCTAGGAATGAATAAGTGGATTTGTGAGGAAGATGATCATAAGTGGAATTGGGATAAACCACCCAAAGATGGAGATGGGTCATGGCATATTAAGATGACATTGTATGACCCGGATGGAGAGAAGTTTGAAAAGATATATCGTACTAAGCGGACCAATAGGAAACTTCAATCCAAGCTTAACCCTAAAGACGTCCTCGATGACGAGCTTACTTACATAGGGTAGCGTGACTTTGAGTCTAGCTACAAGACTCGTTAATAAAGAAAAGCGCTTCTTGGGAGGCAACCCAAGCTTTATTTTATTTATTTGCTTTGTGTGTTTATTTGTTTGTTTGTTTGTTTTTATTTGTTTCCGTATGTATGTTTAATTTTTATTCTTATTGATTCATGTTCAAAAGTAATTTGTGAAAATGCTTTATTTTGTTTTTAACTTCGTCTTAACTACATATAAAGGTATTTTGCAAAAGACAAGTGTAAGGGAGATCTAAATCGGTTTATTAGAACACAAATGAACATGAATCGTAATAATAATAAATTAGCATACATATTAGTGTTTGTTTGAGTCAAATGCTTGTATCGAGTCATAATGATGTTTTGCAGGATTTCCAGGAAGTAAGGTAAAGGTTTTTCCAGAAATTTTCCGGAAACTTAAAATGAAAATTTTTGTCAGGTCATTTCTGACGGCGTCAGGGTTTATAACCTGACGGCGTCAGATTTAATTTTCAGAAATTTTTGAAAGTTTTGTTTTTAAAAAGTTTTCATTAAATCTCCAACTTATAATCTCCAGGAATCTGCAAAATTATCATTCCACAAGCATTATATCCTTATATATAGATTTATCCCGCCGATGTTATGCAGGTTTTCGTGTTTGTTTTCTCAGGTTTAACAGGTTATTTTGGACAAGGAAATGTTTTTGGATCAAGCTTTTGGCGATGCATTAGTCATGGAGCTTCAACATTACTTTGGAAGAAGATTTAACCGTATTATTTCATTATCCACCGAGCGAATCAGGGGAGTATTTGATTTCATTCTTTTACTTTTTGCTTTTACATCTTGTTATTTGAACATTGGGGACAATGTTCATCTTAAGTGTAAGGGGGGGTAAAAGTACGATTTTAGAGAATGCCATTGCGCTTGATTTTTGTTTGTTTAATGGTAGATGTGTAATAAAACTGAGATAAATACCCGTTAAGGCAATTTTAGTGCTAAATTTAAAATTTTTTACAACATATAGGAGTGAAACTTTGATCTTAATGAGCGTCTCACGGATAGGAGTTATATGACTAGCACAAAAACCGTACCACTAAAAAATTTTCCACCCCAAATATGTGAGGTTCGCCCCTAGAATTGGTAGGAAAAGCATTTATGCTATGATGTGTGTACCGGTAGCACTTAGATTCTAGAACTTGCGTTAGGACCATTCCAAGGCCACAAGTGAGACTACATTCGTGTAGTTAGATTTACTACATGATAAGAGGCATTAGGATTAACCCATTGTTTTACACCTGTGTTTTTGTTATAATTACTTCGGCTACATTGGTCAAGTAATTCTCCCACACCCTTTGCGTTGTACTCATTTTTAGTACACGATACCCCTAGTACACCCCTCAGAGCCTATCTTTTCGTTTCAACCTTTAAGCATTTTACTTAAAGGAAGAATTTGTTACACCCCACTTAAATGTACACCCAAATCGCCTTAGCCTACCTTGTATGCACTCATTTTTTGTGCATTATTGTTACAACATTTGTTTAAACCCAAGTTAATTATCTAGTTGATTACATGGTTGCTAAGTCGAGTCATATCCTTGTACATATTGTTTTGGGACGATTGGGACTCATGGGTAAAGTACTAGTGTAATGGAGTAATGGGGAAGAACATTATTTATTACCCCCATATGTGCTAAATGTTTTAAAAGTACTCCAAGTTTTTCAATTATCTTAATTCGAGTCATTAGATTAGTATTTGTAAAGTTATGTAAAAGTTCAAGTGTAAGGGGGATGCAATGCCCCTATGATGTATTATTTTGGATGGTAGGGCAAAAGTGTATGAACAAAAAAAAAAAAAAAAAAAAAAAAAAAAAAAAAAAAAAAATGAGAAAAAGAAAAATAGAAAAAACATACGGACTACCATCCCGTTTCATTTTATGTTTATTTTATGTTTTTGTTACTTTGTTATTAGCTTAAATCGAGTCGAGTCTTGGCTTAGCAACATTGTATAGTACATGTAATTGATCAAGATCATTAACTCGCCACCAGTAAAATATCCTTTATCCAACAAAACCGTGTTTTCCTTTTCCCTACACCTAACGTTATAACCCATTTAAAAGCCCTCTTTGATAGTTTATCTTAGGTGCTTACGCCTAGTGGAGGAGGTTTTCGATCCTTTCCCAAGCCTATGGTAATCTATTTGCTATGACAGGTAGTGAGAGATATAGTCCGTTTTCATTTATGAGATTTATTTTGATGACACTTGAGAGATGTGAGTATCTAAACACTACTTGTGAGGTGCTAGTTTATAATCTCCGTGCTTATTATGATTAAAGTGGAACGATTATTTGTTGTAATTACTTTTATATTAGCGTTAAATGACCCCTAACTTGTATTTTGATTAGAATAAAAGCGCATTTGCTTGAGGACAAGCAAATCTCAAGTGTAAGGGTATTTGATGAAGCGAAAAGTGTACCGCTTTTAAGGGGTCATTTAAGCCCTAAATCGTATTTATTTGATCAAATATTGCCCTAAATCGTTCCTTTTGTCATTTTAGGTACTTTTGAGGAGAAATCTGGAAAAGGAGGCATTTTGGACGTTTTTGGAGCATAAAAGTGAAGAAAACGGCAAAGTCTCAAAAATCGGCTAAAAGTTACCTTTGACGGCGTCACAATTTACCCCAGACGGCGTCATTCCTTGGCAAGAAAAGTTGGACGTGAAATTTACTCATGATAAGCCAGTGAAAATAGCATGTGAATTCTGACGGCGTCACGCTTTAACTTGATCAAGGGCGTCACGGCTTAAATCAAAAGGGGACGGCGTCACGTTCAAGGTTCGACGGCGTCAAGCCTTGATAAGCCAGAATGGATTTTAGAGAGCTAAAGAGGGACGGCGTCAAGAAGGTCATCCGGGAACCCTAAAAGCGGCGAGGTGACGGCGTCACACTCCATAACGTGACGCCGTCAGATCCAAAAATCTATATATAGTTTTCTAATTTTTTGTCATTAGGGGAGAGCTTAGTGTGTGGAATTTTGGGAGAAAACCCTAAGACGATTTTAGCTTCTTTTTCAAGGCTTTTTGCCTTGAGATCTTCCATGTTACATTGAAAGATAAGTTATCAATTAATCATTCAATATGTCTATGTGTTGTTTGATTTTATCTTGTTCTTGTCTTTTGTTTAACATGTTAGGCTAGATTTATCTTGTGTTTGCTTAGATCTAATGAAACCTAGCTATTGATTATTGGTTATTAGTGTGTTATTAGTTGTATTGGATGATTGTTTATCTATGTTAGGCTTAAGAAAACTGGCTAACTTCCTATTCGGTAACTTGCTTGAACGTCTTAAGAAACATGAACCAAAGGCGTACTAAAGGTTTTTATGGTTGTATTTAATGCACAAGCGAATTCTAGTGATCCCATGTTAGGAGCTTCCTAACCGGCTCGACATAGGAGTGAAGTAGGAGCTTGTAGAGTTGGGGAAGTACGTACGCCACCCCACGATTGGTATTAAGGAATACACCCGTCATCCACGCGACTAATACACACTAATTAACCGGTAAAAGATAGTTAGGGAGTAAGGAAATCTAAGTAAACACATTTCTCTACACATAAGTTTCTCACCACATTTTCATTTTTGTTATTTTATTTTATTTGCATCCGTAGTAAATTTAGGTTAGTTGACTAGCAACTAATTCCGCCCACTCTTTCAAAACCGAGATTTTACTTGCTTTCATAAAAAAATATAAAACATAAAAAGAATCTTCCTCAACCTTTAGACCTATTAGAGTAGTTTTTCATACCTAACGAACACTATTCCCTGTGGAGAACGATCAATCCCCCGTACTTACCACTACACTATACTACATCGGTCAGGTACACTGCCTGGTGGGGTTGTAAGCCTCTTGAGATCCCTCGAGAGGTAAAACCTGTTGTAAGGTTACAAAACCACGCATCAGGTGGTCTTTACATCGATTGCACTTCTTTAAAGTTTTCAAAATCCATGATCGTTTCAAGTTTTTAAAATACAATATATTTTGAAAATCTTGAGTAACACCGCTCTGGTACCAATTGTGGAAAACTAGAAGGGGGGTTGAATAGTTTAACTGTTTAAAATTAATTTGCTTTGTTACTTATTGTGATTTCAAAGTCAAGTAAATAATCAAGCACACAAACAAGAGATATTAGTAAATAAGTAAAGAGAGAAAAGATCAAACCACACAACACAGTTGTTTATAGTGGTTCGGCTACAAGGACTCTCTTCCTTGCCCTACTCCACTCCTCGAGCCTCTAACTCGAGAGTTTATCTTCACTAAGAAACAAGCTCCCTTCTAGGCGGAGAAAACCTTTACACGTCGCTTAATCTTTTTCCGGTACTAAGCTAAACACCGAGTTCTTTACAAGGGTACAACCACTCCCGTTTGGTTCTTTACAAGGGTACAATCACTCCCGTTCACTCTATGTGTTTTGAGGACTAAAACACTAACCGGACTCTACTGCATGAATGATACTAACTATGATGTGTGACTAATACAAGAACACACAGACTCTATGTTAGAAGGAAGATAACAGACTGTTACTCCTTATATGTTGAGATCTTCTTTGCTACAAAAGGAAAGATCTATGAAATGTTAGTAAGCTAAGGGTTAGTGATATGCAAATGAATGAGTATGTATTTTAAGCTGTATGAGTGATGAAATGGCCAAATGATCAGCTTGCTATTTATAGGCAAAGCTGATCAACAGGCGGCGGATCCCTAAATATGGATCCGTCCGTGTATCCAATTGGATCCGTCGTGTCAGGCCAGCTAAGAGATCTTCAAATCTTTCCAAATCTTGCCATATCTTCAAATGTCAACTCTTTGGCTTGAAGATCTAAACAAAATATCACAAAATCTTACCAAGATTGTGTACATGATGCATGCCATGATGTCATCCTAATATTTAACTAATAAAGTTTCCATTTTAAGAAATAAACATGTAAACTTATATATGTTATTTCTAGTGAACTTTGTAATGTAAAATGTGTTTGTAAAATGCTTATCACTATAAATGTAGAAGACTTAATCTTATTTATGCTTTGCTTAAAGGTAAACTTTGTAATTTTCATTAACAAAACTAAGCAAAGATCGTAAAATATAAATAACGTTTTTAGGACGATATTTGTATTAACAGCATGCTTGCCTGCAAACCTGCTAAAACACCATTACAGTCTAAACTTGTTTTAACTAATGAAGCTACTGAAAATGATCCTGTTCTAGATAACATCACTGATTATCAGAAGCTTTTGGGTAAACTGATTTACTTGACTAACACCAGACCTGATATTTCTTGTGTTGTTCATTGTTTAAGTCAGTTTATGCATTGTCCTCTTTAGTCTCATCTCAGAATTGCTTTTTAGATATTGAGATATCTTAAGAGGTCTCTAGGTATGGGCATTCAGATTGCTAAGAGCCCATGTATGTCTTTAACTGCTTACTCAGATGCAGACTGGGCTAAATGCATTGTTACCAGGAGATCTGTGACTGGTTTTTGCATTTTTCTAAATAATTCTCTTGTTTCTTGGAAAAGTAAGAAACAATCTACTCTCTCTAAATCCTCAACTGAAGCAGAGTATAGGGCTCTTGCTTCAGTTACTAGTGAAGTTATTTGGATTCTCAAAATTTTAAAGGATTTAAATATTGAAAATTTTCTTCCTGTAACACTTCACTGTGACAGTAATTCTGCAATTAAAATTGCAAACAACCCAGTTTTTCATGAAAGGACCAAACATCTTGAAATTGATCTTCATTTTGTTAGGGAAAAAATCTTAAATGGTGTGGTCAAAACTGTTAAAGTGGATTCTGCAAATCAAATTGCAGACATCCTTACTAAGGGGTTGGACACATTACAACATAAAAAACATGTCAATAAACTGGGTCTAATAGACATATACCAGATATCAGATTAAGGGGGGATGTTGGAATTATAGGACTAATCTGATATTTGGTTATTACCTAAGGGACTAACTTTGTTCCTTTTATATTTTAGTTAAGGTCCGTAGGATGCTTTTGAGAGAGTTTAGCTAGAGTTGTATATTTGGTGGAAGACATGAGATCATAATAATAAGTGGAAAACACGAAAGAGCTAGTTTCCAAAGCTTGAAGGACTTGTAGCTGCAATTATCTCAAAGATCCAGCTTGGAGTATAAAAGTTGTTTTCTCAGCTTATCATCTCATAACTCAAGACGATTTTCTCTCTCTCACAAATAATACTCTCATTCTCTCAAAACCCTAAGTTGTATCTTTTTTATCATCTTGATCAATAAGAACTCTGTTTGTTATTGTGGTGATTGTAACTTGATTAAGATCAAGTGTTTGTTATTTCTGTGTTCTAATCTGTTTGAGAACAGTTTTATATAGTAATCTTGTTTTAAAGTAATAAAATATCTTTAGATTGTGTTTTGCTAGAATATTATCATTTCCTCTTCATTTCTGTTTTATCTTTTACTCCTATCTTTAGTCATTTCAACTTTGGTGTGCACCGGTGTGACCCATCGGCATTTCTGTGAGTACAAGTTGTTGTTTTTATGCACACAAATCCTTTGGTAATGTGGCTCGATTACCGACCAAAGTAAATGCTTATGAGTTTTGGTTGTATGCATCGTCGCAAAAAGTCGTTTATGTCTTAGCAGAAGGAACGAATCTTTAGCAACGACTTTTCTGCCAAGACTTGTGGCCGCATAAACCTTTTAGACTTTAGTTGTAATAGAAACCCATTATTCTTGCAGTGATATGCGAATAATTTTCATATAAGACAAAAACAAAATATGATCAGGAATCCTCAGGTTAGTGAAAACTATATATTGTTATTCGTTTTTCCATGATCACACACACTGACCGTCACAAACCAACTAAAGGTGATACATGGGTATACGGAACAATCTTAATGCTGCTTTTTTTGCTAAGGTGTTCATTCTTGATTCAAAATCAATCGATACCCTACTGTACGTACGGCTATATATAGCTAGTACACTTATTTTATTTATAACGAATCGCTTTTGTAATTATGTTACCCTTATTCCTTTGTCATCCCTACATATCCTGATCAAGATTTTATTTAGATTTTTTATCAAACTGTTCATAGATGCAGCATGCGTAAGCAAATCCAAAGTATGATAAAGAGTATGAAAGTAAGTTCAATTATATTAATTTATCACGGTTCATAATTTCGACCACAACGATAATCGATGCATGGCTTGAACCTGCAAGGTTGTTACGTTACAATGTTACATATATATATATATATATAAATATATATAGAAACTCTTAGAAAAATACACTCGAAGCTTAGAGTCCGATGATGGTTTTGAGAAACAGAAAAATTTAGCAAAAAGGTTATTTCCTCTTCTCATTGGATGTTTCATAAAGAAGCTCCTGTAACAGACGATCATCCAAGTACTCGAATACGATTACATTTTTGTCTTTCCCCACTGATGAACCTCCTGAAGAAGATGTATATGGCTTTGATGATGACTTATAAGAAGGAGGCTCGGGTAGTTTTGACAAGTACTCAGTTGGAAAATTGAGAGTCGCAAGATGACCCCGGAAGTTGAAGGCGGCCTGGTCATAAGCACGGGCTGCCTCTTCTGCTGTATCAAATGTCCCAAGCCACGCTCTCTGCCCGTTTTTGTTTGGGTCACGTATCTCAGCTGCGTATTTACCCCAAGGCCTCTTCCGGACACCACGGAATCGGACCTCTACTCCATCATCATGCATGTCTTTCCCTTTAGAAGAACCACTACCTTGCATAGTGTATATTTAACTGTATGTGTATATATGTTTTGTTTTTGTCTCTTTTGTGTTGCTTTCATATGTTGATATTCATGTCATTTTATAGGGTGATGAAAAGCATTAATCCAATGCAAAGTTGGCGTCTGACTTTCAAATTGGGAGTCTTGTTCATAAATTTAGAAATAATTCGGAAGTTTCGACCAAATCTGTGTTCGATAAAGCATCTTTTTAGTGTTAATATGATTCCACTTTAAGATCTATCAAAACAGTATTGGTTACTTTAAGATCTATCAAAACAGTATATCAGAATAGGAATATTCATTAAACAATAAAAAATGTGTAGAAATGATCAAACCACAAACGAATATATTTGACTATTTATGGAATAACGTAGCGGAACTTGCGACTAGCTAGGCCACATAAAGATCTTCATGCCAAGACACACAACATGCGAAACTCAATTTATAAGAATATTCAAGCTTTTTTGTTTTTAGAATAAAACATGTGGATTTCTTTGTAGCTATGATTTATGATCTTTTAGCCAACTAATCTACGAGGTTTGTATCTATCGGATAATGCGTTCTTCTTTAAAAATTGACATTGGTTTGGCTGTTTCATAGTCAAACAGGACTCGAACTTAAGACCATTTACAATTTAATTTCGTGATGATAGCCACAAGCTTTTTATCATTTGATCACCCTGAGTTGTTAAAACATGTGAATTTTTGAAACTTTTATTGAGCATGCTCTGTGTTGTGAAGACATGGCTAATCTAGGTTAAATTCCAGTTCAAGAAAACTTCTACACATGTTAATAAAGTACCAGCACTGCACACACAAAACTAACTAAAGTGTACATATGTTTTTACACAAATTCAAGCAGTAAAAAGTGTGTAGAGTTGAATGTGAACGTCTATACATATACTCATTATTAAGCTATTCATTTTTCTATATATTGTGTCATATCCATTGACGGAATCAGGGTAGGCCGACACTCATACATTTTTGTGCCTTAGTGTTAAGTTTTTGTTAAAAAACCTTGATTTTTCGTAAATACAACTGATCCAAAGAAATTATGTATCTGATTTTTTTAATTTTCATTAAATCCATCTGGTTAATTTATATTGGATAAGGATCCTCTCATGTTCATTTGAACATGAGAGGTAAAGTTTTGCATGATATGATTGTACATTGTCATTATTGTCAATCATTTATTTTATTTTAATTCAAATGTACAACCATATCATGCAGAACTTTATCTCTCATGTTCAAATGAACATGAGAGGATCCTCATCCATTTATATTCTAGTTACGTCCCTAGTCATATCAGTGCATCATAAATCTATTGAAATTCGAAGTTTTGAGGGGTAATGGGCGAAAATTGACAATAGGGAATCAAAGTCAATGTTAAAAGAAAAGTGTATTCTTTTTAAAACATACATTAAGATCTACTAGACGAATACTCGTGCAAAGCGACGGTGTATAGCGACAAATAACTATACTTGCAAACTTGTGGGTTTGGTGTGATCTTACGGGTTCAATTTGTAATCATTATGAGAAAGAAAGTTTATGGTTAAAAACGAAAAATATAAAAGTTTAAGGATTAAACAATATCTAAACTATTAACTTACTGATAGATGTTGTTATCATTTTATTCGTGCTCTATATATAGTATAGATGTAAGTTAATTACTTTAAGGGGTATTTTGGGGAATTAACTTTACTCATTTTTAAAGGATTTTAAGTTTTCAAAAATAGGTAAACTTATTTTATAAGTAGTAGAGATATATAAAGTCATTTGGGTGTTAGTCCGCTCCACCCATCTCCGAGGACGACCCTATTGAAGAGAAGTTTAACAAAAGCTCGCATCAAACTAACTTGTTGAATCAAAGATACAAATATGAATTAGTTATTAAAAAATATTAGAGTTAATTACAAAGGTAGTCCTTGTGGTTTACCCAAAGGTGCACCGTTCGTCCTTAACTTTTAAAAATTACACCAGTCATCCCTGTGGTTGTCACTTTTGCATTGAACGGTCCTTTGACCGGACAGCCGTTATGTTTTTCATCAAGTTTGATCACGTGCGATTCATGTGAAGGTATTTTGGTCTTTTCAACCCACTTTTGTCTTCAACCTCTCATTTTCTCTTTAATATTTAATCTTTTTTCCACACTACACAAATACTAACCGTCTTTGTTCTTTATCACAAAAAACAAACCACTAACTCACATTTGGTTTCTTTTTCTTTAGATAATACCCATCACAAAAACAAATCCCAAATTACCCCTTTTATTCTTTGACCCACGAACTCAGATTTGCAAATTTAAAACTCACAGTTGAAGATTGAAGTCCGTGGGGCGACGGTTGTGGATGGTTGTGGTAGTTGGGTATGTGAAGATTGAAGAATATTAGAATGAGTGGGTTTTGAAGTTTTTTTTTTTAACAAACTCAAGTGTTGATTCTTATTTGAATATTTAATGCAAGGGTGAAATAATATAAATTTGGGTCTTTTTTTCACGGTATTTGATATAATTATGTATTTGATTTTGATGTAATGAATTCTAAATTTTTTATGTAAAAAGAAAATTAAAAGTCAAGAAAGAAAATCAAGGTTGAAGTTGAATTCAAGAAAAAAAATATCTGGTTGAAGATAAATGTCAGTTAAATACCAAAAATACTCCTCACATGACCTGCACGTGACCAGACTTAACGCCTAAAACTAACGGCCGTCCGGTCAAAGGACATGTCAATGCAAAAGTGTCAACTACAGGGACGACTGGTGTAATTTTTGAAAGTTAAGGACGAAAGGTGCAAATTTTGGTAAACACAAGGACGATCTTTCTAATTATCTCAAAAGATTAAAGAGCTAATTCTCAAAATGGTATAAAAATTTAACTTTTTTAAAAAAAAAAAGTACAAAAATAATGCCCATTCCCAAAAAGGTCATGTGCGAATGTGCCACTCTACAAATATGTTGACACGTGTCCAGACATAAAGTACAACACCAATCATTTGCAAGTACTTTCAGCCGACCATTATACCCCACGTGCCATTTGACTTTTTTAAACAAATGTGCGAACGACGGTGTGCGAATTGCGGCTAATGTGCGAACGGTACTGAAAAAGTAACCTTGGAAACTACCAAAATCTTCAAAACTAAATCAAATCTTTTGATTTGATTTATTTTTTAAATTAGTTTAATTTTATTTTCTTTATAGATTATCAGTTCAAACATGGATTTACACACACAAATCCACACACACTATCAAAACCGTGATTCTTTCAATTTTGTCCATACCAATGGTAAGTTTTTCCTTTAATTGGTTGTCGTATATGTTTATTTGTGTAATAAGCTCAGTAGAAGTTTGAATTTGAATTTGGGTTAGCTTATTTGTGTAATAAGCTTAGTATAATCAACTTGAACAGCTCGAAAGTAGTATGTGTGCTTATTTTAGGGTGTGTTTGGATTAGCTTATTTGCTTAATTTATTTCTGTGTTTGGTGTGTTTGGATTAGATTATTTTTTTGGGCTTATGTGTTTATTTTTTAGGGTGTGTTTGGATTAACTTATGTGCTTAATTTATTTATGTGTTTGGTGTGTTTGGATTAGCTTATTTTTTTGGGCTTATGGGCTTATTTGAATTTGGAAAAGCTATTAAGTTTGGTCTTTTCGGGCTTATGAGATTATGAAGTTGAGTTTATGGACTTAAATAAGTCTATAAGGTTAAATTGATAAGCTTACATGCTGAAAAAATGAGTTTATGAGGTTTTTCATGAGCAAATAAGCTCATAAATCCAATAAATAAGCTAATTCGATAAAGTTCCCTTAAATAAGATTTGTGTTTGGTTATGTGTTTGACTGTAATAAGGTCATCCAAACACCCCTGATCAAGTAAGTAGAGTGGAATAAGTAGTAGAATTGGAGGCTGTTATATTGAAGATAATGGTTAACAGATGTGAGTAGTGTGTCTGTTTGTTTGTTTGGAATTGAGAAATACTTGCTTTGGTTTGGGTTAACAGATGGCTATATACCTTTATATTGAAAACCTTTACTAATTAGGATGGCTGGTTCATGGATGAATTTAGCTAGTCTTATAATAGTTAAGGCATGTAGATATCATAAGAATAGTTTCCTGTTAAAGATAATGGGTATAATAAGGATGAAGATGAAGTCATTTAAAAGGTTGGTGAGTCATGAAAGATGAGACTACTATTAGTGTGAGGATGAAGATGAAGTCATTTAAAAGGCTTGGTGAGTCATGAAAGATGAGACTACTGCGCAATGTTGTAATGGAAGTCTATTTTCACCTATGGAAATGTATTTAAGGTTGTGAGATATCCTTAGAGTTTGCAAGTACCATCATACTTGCATACATATATGCATATTACATTACTAGCATTTAACTTTTAATACATTACAAAGTACTTGCATACATAGATGCATATTACATTACTACCATCATACATAGAAGGTGTTCAAGTACCATCAAAAGATTAATTCATGCATAGTAAACCTAAGAAGCTACCCCATGCTCTTTTTCCCTTTTCCTTTGGTGTCTGGCATGCTCCTTTTCCCTCTCCCTTTGATTCCTGCCCAAGTGTGCTCATTTGCAAGCCCTAGAACTTGAAGCCTTTTACCTGGTATTGAAAGAGAATGAGTTTGAACATGGGCAGTGACTGACATTGTACACTTTTTTGGACTTTTTGATAGAGCTTGATCATCTTCAGAGCTTGAATGATAACTAGACACATAGCTAGGAATATAGCTAAGTTCAGAGCTGGAATCTAGGTTTGAACCATCAACCCTTTTCTTTGTTATTTTGTTAACTGAGCTTGAATAATTGTATGGTAAATTCCATGGTGGTTGAGGAGACATGAGCTCATCAGATGATGTTGAATCAGATGAAATTTCAATGATGTCTGGCTTGGAAGTCATTGTTGAGTACTTTTGATAAAGTTTTGGGTGTTGACAGTTTTTTTTGGTATATGTTGTGTGAATTCAAGTTAATTTAAAGACCATTTTAGTCCCAAAATAGTCAAGGCAAGAGTAAATGGAAGTGAATGCTAGGTTGGTAAAGTGAGTAATATATCTGTATGTTTGTGCAGATATGGGTAAATGGAATTGAATGCTAGGAGACTTTGACTTTTGTAAATTTGACTAAATAAGTTGCACATGTGGTAAAATGAGTAATGTATCTGTATGTCTGTTTTTTGTGCAAATATGGTTTCAAGCATAACTGAGAAATTGACTTTTAGAAGTCAAACTACAATGTCCCAAATTGGGTACCAAAAGAAGCATAAATATGACTTAGAAATTGACTTTTAGAAGTCAAAATACAATGTACCAAAATGGAATTGAACATTACCAAGTCTAATAACATAATTCACTAACAAATTACCAGAAACATACATAACTTGGTCTTACAAACATACATAAAAGTCTAATAACATAACTTGGTCTTTCAAACATACATAAAAGTCTAATAGCATTTTATAAAAGTCTAGTTGTCTGTACTGATAAGTGTGTAAATACTCATCATTTTACACCCAATAAAGACACAAAAATAACCAAAAACACCCAATTTATACTGCAGATATCCTTGGTTTGTGTTTTTATGTGTTTCAGGTATAAATGATTGAAAACGGAGCGAAAACGAGCATTTTTGGATCGACTCGACAACAATTGTGCAATTTGATCAAAAGTCAAAGTCAACCACAAAAATACCAAAACAACACAAATAGTCCTTGGAATTTATTTTCAGTATTGGCAGCCTCAGTCCTTGGATTTTCAGAATTTACATGATTGGCCCCTTAACTTAAATCTAAACTTCATAACCAATCCTTAACTTAACCAACCCATTAACCCAACCCAGCAAATTACCTTAACCCAACTAAACCCCAAGCCCACAACCCGTTTATCTTTAGTTAACAAAAAATCAGTTGACCACAGTCAACTCCTCCTTCCCGTTTCCTTATCCCGCCAAAATACCACTTCCCAATAACTGTACCATCACCATCACCTTTCACCCCATCCCATGCCTCCCCCTACCTCTGCCACAGCCACTCTAACCCTCCCCCAAGTACTATCTTCACGTGTGACCATGCCACGCTGGCAATCCACAACACATTTGGGCGCCAAACTGATTTTTAAGGGCAGAGATCATTCTACTTTAATCCAACGAATGGGACTTGATCCAAAGAAGCACAAGTGACTTTCCCAGCTGTTTCCCTCACAAAAGAAGCACAACAAGAGTAGAAGACCTTTACTTAGTTTTAGTATAAATAGTTAGTGTTATTAGCCTTTAAAGGCAGGTTTTATTTAGCTTAATTTTTAAGGTACTTGTATTGTTTTTCCTTTTCCAGTATTGTAATTCATTTTTAATTAAAGTTCAAGCTTTTCTTATTTAGTCAAACATAGTCAACGGTTACTGTTCTTCTGCTTATTGTTGCTTATTGCTTTTTCTATGCTTATGTGTGCTACTTGATGATAACTGATGGTAGTTTGATAGTAAGGTTCTAGCTTAATTCAGTTTTTCACTTAAATACTTTAAAAAAAGCCAATAAACAGTCAAAATAAGCTCAGCTTATTTTAAGTGCTTATTGGCTGTTGAAAGTTGTTCATCAGGTTTTCAACAAGCTAGATATTAATTAGGAAGTCAGTTATATGGCTTAAATGGGCATTTTCAGTTCAACTAGCCAAAACAGTCCCATAAGGAAATGTTTGGGTTAAGCTATTTTTGTGCCAAGGATAGCCCACACTGTTCATTTGCCTTTAGATCAGGTTTAATTGAGCTTAATTTAGGCTAGATAAGCTGTAGTTGTTAGGTGATAGGCTGTTTTGAGGATATGTAAGGTTTTGCCTTGGTGAGTTCAAAATTAGAAGCTAAGCTGCCTTGATAAGCCCCAATAAGCTGAGGCTCGTTTGGTACTTGTTTTTTGGCATTTACAAGTTCATTTGAATGTTTAAAGTTAGAAGTCATAAGCTGGTTTAGTTTCACTAAGGATTGATAGACTTAAGGACCAATTGCCATTTCTGCTGCATCAGAAAGAAGTGTGCAGACCTGCACACTTTAGTGCTAATCTCAGCTTTTTACTTACCTTTTATCTGCTTATATCACTGAGCTTTTTTGCATTCTTTTTCGTTTTCTCAGTAGCTAGTAGTAGTAGCTTTTAGTATCTGGGATTACATTTCACTTTGTAGCTTATTTAATAGCTTAAAACAGGTCTGCATAAAGCCCCTTTAAGCTGTTCTGACCCTGCACAGTTTTAAGTTCCCATTAGCATCTGATCTGGGGCTTAAATCAATAAGCAATTGGCTGTTAAAATTGGGGCTTTTAGGATTTATTAGTAGCCAGTAGTATAAGCTTGTGATATCTGCCTTTAATTTTCATTTTCTAGCTTAATTGAGTGCTTAATTTTGATCTGCAAGTAGGGGTTTTAGCTGTCTTTTGTGTCTTTATCTTGAATCTGCATAATTGCTTATTTGGCTTATTCTGTGAGTTTAGCTGTTTGAATTAAGTTGTTTTATGCTTAAATAAGTTGTTTGAACTGTTTCTGAGCTTGTGGTATCTGTTAGTGCTTAATTGCTTATTTTAGAGCTTATTTCAAACTGCTTATTTGCACAATCTGCTTATTAGGGTTGAACTAAGTTCTGACTTCATTTTTCCTGGCTTCATAATATCATTTAATATTTTTCTGCAAAATTTCATATTTTTCCAAAGTCATTTACTATTTTTAAATCATTTAAATAGTTTCATGTAGTTTTTAATTCATAATAAATAATTTAAAAGTCAAAAAAATATAATTCTTTTTTTTTTAAATTTTCTTTTGTACTTTAGAACTTAGGAAAAATAATTTGGTACCCGTAGAGTCTATATTTCATTATTTTGACGTTTTTAGTTTCGTATGTTCCGTTTTTAATTTCGTTATTTGTTTCCCTTGCGTTTTTATTTATCTATGCTTTGTAGATTTAAGTTTCCCTTACCCTATTTATGTTTCCCGTAGTTTTAAGTTATCCTTATCCTATTTATGCTTCCCGTAGTCATTAGTTATTTAAATTTAATGAAAATCCAAAATCTCTCCATTTTCATATTTCAAACACGATTCACAAACCCGATCTCACAAATTCCATTCATCCTTCATCGGGGATAACGAACCGGGTTACACATACTTCACTTGTGTTTCCTTGAAAAAATAACGTCTTGATTTTAATCGATCAATTTTTGGCGCCGCTGCCGGGGAAGGTTGTAGCGAATTTTTAATCTCGTTTGTCGATTTGTGTTTTATAAACCAATCTTTGTGAAGGTTTATAGTATTTTTGCGAATATTTTCTTAAAAAAAAAAAAAAAAAAAAAAAAAAAAAAAAAAAAAAAAAAAAAAAAAAAACACTTTGTTAGGATCTCTGGGAAATAAGATATTATTGTTGCTGCCGATAGTGAAGAATGGTTCCTGCCGATAGTGTTGCATTGCTGCTGTGGCTGGTTCCTGCCGACAGTGTTATCTTGTTTCTGCCGATGGTGTTTGTTACTGCGGATAGTATTGTTTGTTATCCGTATATTTAGAATGATTGTTAGATTTATTTTTAGAAGAGATTGATCTTTATCTCTTCACACGTTTTCTTGTAGAACGGGTTAGGGTTAGGTCATCTTGTTAGTATAAAAGATAAACCCGTCTATGAGTTTAGGTACGCCTTTAACGTTTTCAATATTCAATAAACAATTCTTAGTTCATAGCTTGATCCATAGAGGATCATTGTCGTTTAGAGTTTTCTTCTTTATTATACTTGCTGTTTAGTTTCCGCATAAACGCTTGTATAGCATACAGAGGTTCTCGTTTAAACCAAGCTCAATCAAGCTTGAAGTACTCGATCCTACAAGTGGTATCAGAGCCTGGTAAGGATCTCTGATAAAGAAGAAAAAGTTCGATTTCATATCTCACAACCCTCTTTCAATGGAAGACGAAATCCCACAAAACAATGTCATTAACCCTGAAGAACAACAACCCAAACCTGAAACCTCACAAGTCCAAACACAAATTCTCACCACCATGTTCACCAACAATGCTAAATTCCCATATCTGAAGAAAGATGAGTATGAAGTCTGGGCTATGAGAATGGAATATTGGATCACAAATACTGATTACAATCTGTGGAATGTGATTCTTAAGGGAAATAGTAAGAAGAATACTGGAAGGGACAATGATGGCAATATCTATATAGAGCCACCTGTTACTGCAGAAGAACACCTTGCTGTTCAAAGGGAAACCAAGGCAAGAACCCTTCTACTTCAAGCTATTCCAGAAGATCATATGAGTGATTTTCATCACTTGGATGATGCTAGAAAGATCTGGCATGCTGTAAAAGCCAGATTTGGAGGGAATGATGAATCCAGAAAGATGAGAAGGTCTATGCTCAAGCAAGAATTTCAGGAATTCAAGATCTCTGAGGCTGAGGGGATTCACAAAGGGTATGACAGATTCCATAAGATCCTGAGCCAACTCAACCAGTTGAAAGCTAGGCCGGATGATGAAGACTGCAACACTAAGTTTCTGAGGGCTTTGCCACCATCATGGTCTCAGGTTTCCATTACACTCAAGGCCAAAGGAGGACTGGATTATATGAGCTTTGATGATCTGTACAACAAGCTGAAAACCCTTGAAATTGATATCAAAGGGTACTCCACCTATACACCTCATAATCCAGCCCATACTGCTTTTGTTAGTAACTCTGGTCCTAACAAAACATCATATGGAAACAGTCCAACACCATCAATATCATCAATCTCCTACTCACCTGTCACACCAAAAGCTCAGACTAGATCTGATAATCTTGTAGTGGATGTGCTTCATTCATTTGTTGCTGAGAGTACACCACAGCAGAAGATTGTGTATGAAGATTTCAATCAGGTTGATGAATTGGATCTAGAAGAGATGGACCTAAGATGGCAAGTAGCTATGATATCGTTGAAATTGGATAGGTTTGAAAAGAAGGCAGGAAGAAGGGTCAACTTTGATGGACAGGAACCTGCCAGGTTTGACAGAAGGAAGGTGAGGTGCTATAAATGTTCTCAAACAGGACATTTTGCTAGGGAATGTACAGATAAGAAGGTAGATGATAAAGTACGATATTCTGCTTTCAAAATTCAAGAGCTGGACTCAGAGGACCCCAAGGCATTGGTATCTGTGGATGCGATGGTGGACTGGGAGCATCATGAGAAGACGATTGCAAGTGGAGCAGATAAGGTCTTTGGGATGATAGCTGGATATGGTGAGAAGAAACAAGTGGCTGGTCAGTTTGGAATGATGGGTCATCCATCTCAGGTACAAAACTGTCCATTTGGTTGTAAATCTATATATGTTAAATTGAAACAGGAATTTGATGATATAGAAAGTGAAAACAAGGATAACTTTATTCAACTTAAGGCTCATAAAAAGGCTGTTAAAACATTAGAACAACAAAAGGTCTGGTATCAACAACAACAGTCTGCTTATGAAGTAAAAATAAAGGTGTTAGAAAGAGATTTAAAAAATGCCACTAATGAGTTTAAACATTCTGAAAGGGAAAAAGCTAAGGTAGTGTTAGAAAATCAAGAGTTACAGTCTAAACTAGATAATTCCTTAGCTAGATTTGATAAGTGGAAAGACTCATCCAAAAACCTTCACATGCTTATTGATAGTTCTATGTCTACTAAAACTAAAAGAGGTTTAGGGTTCGGTAACCTAATAGGACCAAATCAGCATTATGATCCTAATGAGTATAGTGTTTTTAACCCAGAACCTGTAGATTATAGAAAACCTGTAAAGTATGTAAAGGAGGGAGGAATGAATGATGTTGCTCCACCCATAACTGGAACATTTAAACCTGCTAATCCTTTTGATGACTTTGATGATTCACAAATGATCTATGGCAAACAGGCAAAGGACTTGCCTAATCTTGATTGTGACTCTAATGAATTTGTCTCTTGTTCTTACAGTGACAAATCTTCAGAAATCAAGACTAATGACTATGCCACATGTGGATCAAGTGATAAGTCAGCTCCAATAAAGTCAGAAGATCTCTCCTCAGAGGTAGCTACTGATGAATCTCACTCAATGACAGCTGCATTTGAAGATATTTCTTTTGATAGTGTTAAAAACAATAATGTTTCTAGTTGTGGTTCTGTTTCAAATGTTTCTAGTTGTGATTCTGTTTCAAACAATGATGGTTGTGGTTTTAATTCTGTTAAGGATAATTTTGTTTCATGTGTTGGTTTGAATAATTCTGTTTGCAATGAGAAAGTTATTGTTAAGAAAAAGTCCCCTAGAAAGAAATCTTGCTTTGTGTGTCGTAGTTATGATCATCTTATTAAAGACTGTGACTATTATGAAAAACAGATGGGATTATATGCTTGTAAAAATAGGTCTGTATGGAAAAATGTTAATGATATTCCCCCTTATATTCCTCAAGCAGCAAGGAGAACTTCAGTTGCTTCTGGCAAGCCAGTTTTTGCTGGTAAGCCTGTTGCTGCTGAAAAGTTCATTCCTGCCGATAAGCCTGTTCCTGCTGCTTATCCTGTTCCTGCCGGCAGAATCAATCCTGCTGGTTGGAGAAGCAATATTGCTAGACCATTCAGCAGACCTACTAGTACTTACTTTCAAAATAATATGAGACCTGTTTGTTTAGACACCATGCACAAGGGAGGGGCAAGATGGAAAACTGCTGTTAAGTCCTCAGCAGGTTGTTCTTGGAAAATCAATAACCAACATATGAAAATGGGGTCCAAGTTCAATGGTGGATCTCATCAATCTCCAGGGTTAAATTCTTATTGATCCACTAGGCAGGCTCAAGTCAGCAATGGCTTGAGTCTCTCTTGTATCTAATGTTGTATATGTATTCTTTTTCTCAGGATTTTCCTTTTAGAAGCAAAGATGTTGGAATTGTTGACAGTGGGTGTTCCAGGAGTATGACAGGGAATTTGGAAAGACTGCATGACTTTGTACCTTTGAATGGAGGTACTGTGACATTTGGAGGAGGAGATGGAATAATTTCTGGGAAGGGAACTATCAAGACTGCTAAGCTGGACTTTGAAGATGTACTTTATGTGAAGGAACTTCAAGACTTCAATTTGTTCTCTGTCTCCCAAATCTGTGACAAGAAGAACAGTGTTCTCTTCACTGAGAATGATTGCTTTGTGTTGTCCAAAGACTTCAAGCTGCCTGATGAAAGTCAGGTTGAACTTAAAGTTCCTAGGACTTTCAATCTTTATAGCTTCAATCTTAGTGATGTTCAGCCTGAGGGATCACTTGCTTGTCTGGTTGCAAAAGCTTCTGTGGATGAATCTAATAAATGGCACAGAAGAATGGCCCATGTGAATTTCAAGACCATTAACAAGTTGGCTAAGAATGGGTTGGTTAAAGGGCTTCCTTTGAAGATCTTCTCTAATGAGCACGATTGTGTTGCCTGCAACAAAGGAAAGCAACACAAAGCATCATACAAGGCCATAACTGCTGTGAGCAACATCTCTGAGCCTTTGCAGCTTCTTCATATGGATCTTTTTGGTCCTACTTCTATCAGAAGTATTGACCATAAGAACTAATGCCTGGTGATTACAGATGATTTTAGCAGGTTTTCATGGACTTTCTTTTTGGGTACTAAAGATGAAACTTATCCAGTTCTTAGGGATCTTATTGCCTTAATAGAAAATCAGCTAAGTAAAAAGGTTAAGTCTATAAGGTGTGATAATGGCACAGAGTTTAAGAACTCTAATCTTATTGAACTCTATGGGTCTAAGGGGATAAAAAGGGACTATAGTAATGCTAGAACTCCACAACAAAATGGGGTTGCAGAAAGAAAAAATAGGACCCTGATAGAAGCAGCTAGGACTATGTTAGCTGAATCTAAGATGCCCACTATGTTTTGGACTGAAGCAGTTTGCACTGCTTGTTATGTGTTGAATAGGGTATCTATTACTAGTCCTCATAATAAAACACCTTATGAACTTTTGTCTGGGAAGGTTCCAAACATTAGTTACCTTAAGCCTTTTGGATGTCATGTCACTATTTTGAATACTAGTGATAACCTAGGCAAGTTTGATGGGAAGGCAGATGAAGGGTTTATTGTTGGATATTCTGCTCATGGTAAAGCCTATAGGGTTTATAACCTGTCCTCTAAGAGAATAGAAGAGACTCTCAACTTAAGATATCTTGAAGATAAACCTAATTTGCAGGGTGCTGGTCCAGAGTGGTACTTTGATCTGGATTATCTATCTGACACCTTAGGTTATAATAGATTCAAATCAACTCTATCTGCTGGTACAAATGTTTCTCAAACTAACAATGCAGGTACCTCGGATGATGATTCTGATGTAAAGAGTGATGAACGACCTATAGTTGTTCCTTCTTTTCCCTCTAACAACATTTCAGGTTCAAAGCTCAAAGATTCTTTTGATATGGCTGGAGGTGATTCTAGTTATGCAGAAGATCTTGCTAGGCTTCAAAGACAAGAGTTTAATGCCAAAAGAGCTGCTGAGATGTTTGATTATGGGTATTCTAAAGAGACAGAGGAGATTCTGAGAAAGGCTGAAGCTGAAGTTAGAAGACAACTGAATTCAACTGGTGGTATTCATGTTCCTGATGATCCCATTCCTGCTGAAAGTGGATCTGTTCCTGCCGAACCTTTTAGAGTTTCTGCTGATGCTCCTGTGTCTTCTCCATCTGTTGACACTCTAGGTGTAGTTAACTCCCCTGAAAGATTTCCAATTCCTTCTGATCTTGGAAATTCAGCCTCTTCAAGAGATAAGTTGAATGATCCTCATCATCAGTCCAGAACTGGCATTTTCACTTCTTCCTCATATGATGATGACTTCAACCCCTCAATTACTAATCAGGCATCCTCCATTGAAGTCAATCCCATTGCTACCAAGAGGATCAATACTGTTCATCCTCAGTCTTTGATTCTTGGAGATAATAATTCCCCTGTTCAGACAAGAAGTAAACTTCATCAACCCAAGTTTGGAGAATCTGCTTTTCTCAGTTATATACAGGATCAGTTGAGGAGCAATCATACTGATTATTTACATTGTCTGTATGCTTGTTTCTTATCTCAAGTTGAACCAACTAGCATAGCTCAAGCTCTTACTAATGATGATTGGGTTGAGGCTATGCAAGAGGAGATGCAGCAGTTCCAGAATCAGAAAGTATGGATGTTGGTACCTTTACCTGCAGGAAAGCATGCTATTGGAACTAAATGGATTCTAAAGAATAAAAGGGATGCTAGGGGAATTGTGGTTCGAAATAAGGCTAGATTAGTAGCTCAAGGTCATAGACAAGAAGAGGGATTGATTATGATGAGGTGTTTGCACCAGTGGCAAGAGTTGAAGCTATCCGATTGTTTTTGGCTTTTGCTTCCTTTATGGGGTTTGTAGTATATCAGATGGATGTGAAGAGTGCATTTTTGTATGGCAGGATTAAGGAAGAAGTTTATGTTACTCAACCACAGGGATTTGTGGACCCTCAGAATCCTAATTTGGTTTACAAAGTGGTTAAAGCACTTTATGGTCTTCATCAAGCACCAAGGGCTTGGTATGCAAGGTTATCAGCCTTTTTGCTAAAAAATGGTTACAGAAGAGGGGCTATTGATAAAACTCTTTTTATCAGAAAGAACTTCAAAGATATCATTCTGGTACAAGTTTATGTAGATGATATTATCTTTGGTTCCACTAATGAAGCCTGGTGCAGGGAGTTTGAAGAATTGATGAAGAGTGAATTTGAGATGAGTGCTATGGGTGAAATGACTTTCTTCTTGGGTCTTCAGGTTAAGCAGAAACCAGATGGGATATTTATTTGCCAGGAGAAGTATGTTTATGACATGCTTAAGAAGTTTGATATGGAAAATGTGAAGATTGCTACAACTCCTTTTGAACGTCCAAAGCCTAAGTCCAATAATGAACCTGATGCTGCTGTTAATGTTCATCTTTATAGGTCCATGATTGGATCACTCATGTATTTGACAGCTTCAAGACCTGATATCATGTTTGCTGTTGGTGCAAATGCTAGACATCAGGTTACACCATTGATTTCTAACCTAAATGCAGTGAAGAGAATCTTCAAGTATTTGAGAGGACAGCCAAAGATGGGACTTTGGTATCCCAAAGACTCTCCTTTTGTGTTGGAAGCCTATAGTGACAGTGATTATGCTGGGGCTAACTTTGATAGGAAGTCTACTACAGGAGGTTGTCAGTTTCTGGGTAGGAGGTTGGTTTCTTGGCAGTGCAAGAAGCAGACTATAGTGGCTACATCTTCTACTGAGGCAGAGTATGTTGCTGCTGCTAGTTGCTGTGGACAGGTACTTTGGATGCAAAATCAGCTGTTGGATTATGGGTTCAACTATATGAACACTAAGATTTTTATTGATAATCAAAGTACTATGTGTATTGTTAAGAATCCTGTTTATCATCAAAGGACAAAGCATATTGAGATTCGACACCATTTCATAAGAGATGCTTATGAGAAGCATCTTATTCAGGTGGTTAAGATTCACACAGATGATAATGTTGCTGATCTGCTGACCAAGGCTTTTGATGGACCAAGGTTTAAACATTTGGTGGTCCATATTGGGATGGTAAATCCCTAGATACTGAGCTTAAGGGGAGGATTGCAGCTTAAGGGGAGGATGAAGCTTAAGGGGAGGATTGTTCTTGTTGTTGTTGTACATTTTTCTATCTTTCTTTTGGTTTCTTTTCTTATTTTCTTATTTTCTTTTGGTGTGTTTCTGATTTCTTTTTCTTAGTTCAAAAAAAAATAAAAAATAAATAAAAAATAAAATAAAATCTTGTATAATTTGTGTGCTAATAAGATGGTTTTGAGCAACACCATGCAGGTACAGTGTTGGTGTTTACACCTTCACAATAAATGGTGCTCAACTCACCATGTCTTGCAGACAAGAAAGAGTTGGCTCACCATGAGGGTACGGCTCTGGTGTGATAATCAAATCCGTTGATAGCTGTAATAGCTTGCTCAAAGCTATAGGGTACTTCAACTCACCCATGGTTCATTCCTGAGAGTTGAAAATGGTTCTCAATTCACCATGGATGTAACCCTTATGGGATCAAAAAGGATTGGCTAGTCCACAAAAGTATGGTTTGTGGTAAAGACATTTGGTATCCATATTTGGTATTCAATTCACCAAGGTTCAGTTGAAACCAAAGAATTGGCTAGTCCTGAGCAAACGGCTACAGGTAAAGACAAGTCAAATCCGTTTATAGTTGTTGATTTGCTAATAAATCAGATGGTTATCAATGTACCATGGTCTAACAAACCTAAACATTGGCTACTCCAGTAGTGATGGCTATTGGTAAAGAGACATCAAATCCATTAATTTTCAATGA
Organism: Artemisia tridentata subsp. tridentata; assembly: GCA_021014915.2. Classification (NCBI taxonomy): domain Eukaryota; kingdom Viridiplantae; phylum Streptophyta; class Magnoliopsida; order Asterales; family Asteraceae; genus Artemisia; species Artemisia tridentata. The sequence continues at coordinate 28,370,109 of CP139501.1, read as the reverse complement.
TTCACCTCTCACAGGAGTTAACACACCTGGATGTGATGAGAATAGTATGAAACTTAAGTGATTTGATGTACATATTGTCATAAGTAGCAGCCAAGTTCAAGTGAATGTCATGGTGACCAGTATACATGTTTTGAAGAAGATTTCTTATTCCTGCTGCACTATTGAAGTTGCTGCTGGATGCTATAGAGGTTGAAATCTTGTAGGTTATGGATGTTGCTGCTGGTTACTACTTATTACTGCTGCTAAGTCGCAGTCCTCAAGCCTGAGAAGTTCAAAGCTCTATCACATTGGAATCTTGCAGGTTAACCTAGTCAACCTCAAGATTAGGGGAGGATTGTTAGGATCTCTGGGAAATAAGATATTATTGTTGCTACCGATAGTGAAGAATGGTTCCTGCCGATAGTGTTGCATTGCTGCTGTGGCTGGTTCCTGCCGACAGTGTTATCTTGTTTCTGCCGATGGTGTTTGTTACTGCGGATAGTATTGTTTGTTATCCGTATATTTAGAATGATTGTTAGATTTATTTTTAGAAGAGATTGATCTTTATCTCTTCACACGTTTTCTTGTAGAACGGGTTAGGGTTAGGTCATCTTGTTAGTATAAAAGATAAACCTGTCTATGAGTTTAGGTACGCCTTTAACGTTTTCAATATTCAATAAACAATTCTTAGTTCATAGTTTGATCCATAGAGGATCATTGTCGTTTAGAGTTTTCTTCTTTATTATACTTGCTGTTTAGTTTCCGCATAAACGCTTGTATAGCATATAGAGGTTCTCGTTTAAACCAAGCTCAATCAAGCTTGAAGTACTCGATCCTACACACTTTGTCTAAGGTGTTTGCAAAAAAAAAAAAAAAAAAAAAAAAATACAAAAAAATACAAAATAATATATCCTCACTTTTTTGAAAGTGTTGGAAACCATTCCGAATATCCAACAAAACAAATCGTAAGTTAATCATTTTCGGATTAGCTTGAAATTACAACCTATACAAGTGGTTTAAGGATGGTTTGACATTAAATTGACAAACCTAAAGAGGCAGGTTTTTAATCAGCTTTCGAGCGAACCTTTGCTTCTCCGCCACTCTGCGAGTAGTTTTGAGAGAAACGAATTTCGATTGACGAATCGATCCCAAAAATATTGTGATTAATTTTTCTTTAATATAAAAAACCCAAAAAGATTTTCTTTTCAAAATTTATTTTTCCCTTTTTCCTTTTTCCCTTTATGTTTGTTAAAATATTTTTAATTATAAAAATTCAAAAATATTCTTCTTATTCCTCTTAAATGTTTAATTCTTATCTTCTTACCCTCTCATTGTTTAATTCTCCGCAATGATCGGTTTTCCATCATACAATCCCCATGATCCTCGGACTATGGAGGATTTCTATCGTCCGACACTGGTCGGTAGAGGAGGACCGATCACTCCTACATCAGTTTCGGGAACCGATTTTGAACTGAAAAGTTATATGGTTCGACTGATCCGGCAAAATTGCCAATTCTACGGATTTCGAGATGAAGATGCAAACGAGCACCTAAACAAGTTCATATCTATCACTCAATCCATGAAACAGAAAGGAGTTTCTCAAGATAACATTCGTTTGAATCTTTTTCCGTTCTCTTTATCCCACCACGCTGAATCTTGGTTTTATACTCTTAGAACCCACTCAGTTCATACTTGGGAAGAGATGTTCGTCAAGTTTCTTTCAAAATACTTTCCACATTCTAAAACGGTGCAGCTTCGGAAAGACATTCTGAATTTCCAGCAATTGCCCATTGAGTCAGTATTTGAAGCTTGGGAACGATTCAAATCTTTGTTACGGAAATGTCCTGATCACAAAATTTTGCTTCTTGATCAAATCCTAACCTTTTATAGTGGCATAACTCCGATTGATCAAGACAAAATCATGTTGGCTGCCGGAGGCAATCTCATGAGGAAGACTCCTCAAGAAGCTTATGATTTGATTGAGAATATGACACAACATCACTATCAGTGGGATACTGGAGCCCTTTATGACTCTGCCACTGTTTTGAGTGATCATTATTCCGATTGCATTCCCGCTGAGATTGCACAAATTGGGGTCCTTGGCAATCACACAAGTTTTATAAATCAAGATTGCCAACAAGGACCAAGTCATCCTTACACTATCCACTATTCATACTCAGATGAAAGTGATGAGGATGACCCTTTTGATGAAGAGAAATCAAATGAGGACCATTCAGATACCTTTTTAATGGGGGACAAGGAAGTCGAAATCAATCCTCTTAAGGAAATTGACGGCCTTGTTCCAATCCCAAGGGTATCCGAGGAACCTCTCGATCTTCCTGATTCTACTTCTCAAACATTTGATATGACCATCACAAATCCTTTTACTCTAAATTCAGACAATCAAAGTTTTGGTATTCATAACCAGGATGAGAGTGATAAGGATGAACCTTTAGTAGAAGAAGACGATCAGAAATCAATTCCTCCATTGAGTGGCAATCCCACTCCCTCTTTTGATTCTGTTATCGCGTCTCTCACCTCCTTCAAGGATTGTGATCTTTTCTTAAAAGAGACCGACGCTTTTCTTGCTCTTGATGATTCAATTTCACCAGAAATTGATGATACTTATCTTGATCCGGAGGGAGATATTCTTTTACTTAAGGATTTGCTAAGTGATGAGTCAGATACGGAGACATTAATGGACGAAGTGCAAACTTCTAGCACACAAAGTACATCACATGTGCCACCTCCGTATATCCCTCCTGAGCCCAAGCTCAAAGACATACTTCATAAAGAGGATTCTCTTCTTGAGGAGTTCGCCGATGAACTCGCTCACATTTATCCCATCCCACCTGGGGATGAAGAGGGAAATTTCAATTTTGAATCTGATCTGATAGAATTGGAATTTTTGCTAAGTCATGATCAGTCAACTAATTGTGCCTCTAGTCTGGGGGAGTTTGCCGATGAACTCTCTCACATCATATCTCCGCCGGAGTATGATTACTCTAAGGACTTGGAGGGAGACGTGATCTTTAGTGAGCAATTGCTTGTTAAAGACGCAATCTTTAATCTCCCCCCTGAGGTGCTTTTAGATCATGATCTTAAGAGCTTAAATGACAAACTTGATAATGATGGAGATTTTCTCCCAATTACTATCAGAATCTTTTCTCCCTTAATCACATGTAATGTGATTTCTCCTCTTCTTCACTCGTTCGGGAGTGAAGACACCATTTTTGACCCCGGCATCTCCATTTATCATTCTTTTAAGCCGGGTGTATCTCATCGGAGTGGAACTTTCAAGAACTTCAATGTTTATCCAAACATTTCGAATGAAAGTCCGATGGAGATTTTCTCTTCCACATGCTTCCCCAAGAACAAATAAATTCGGGGTCGAGTCAAGCTAGTGACTCGGTTAACAAAAACATTAGCATTGCATGGGTAAACGCCCATGTTTCTGTCTTCTCTCTTCTTTCTAACAACTAAGTGTGGGGGAATCCCACTGTGCTTGCCTTTTGTGTTGTTTGCTCTTATTTTCAGGTTTCCCTGAGATCGTGATGATTGATGCGCCTGTTTTCAATCCAGCCGCCCAATATCCGATCTTTTTACTAACGTTTATCTAGGGATATCTTTTCAACCTTTTTTGTGAAAAATGGAGATTTCTTTTCCACACTTGGCTATTAGTATTACCTTTTTACGTTCTAAGTGTCGGCATAATAGCCGGTACTTTGAATATTGAGGGCAATATTCAATTCTAAGTGTGGGGGGGAATTCTCGTGAATTTTGTCGCATAAGTACCTTCTAGTCCCTAGTACCCCCGTTTTTGACCAAAATTTCAAAATTTTTGTAAAAAAAAAAAAAAAAAAAAAAAAAAAAAAAAAAAAAAAAAAAAAAACGTCATCAATAAAAGTGTGTTAGTCTTGATTAGGTTAGAACAAAGGGAATCCCGACTCTGCCAGAGTGTTGATCTGGCTGCTTCCTTAACGATTAGACTAAGGTTTTACGATTTGTGCAAATGAAAATGCTAAGCGTAGAATAGTTGGTTTTCTTTAGAGCTTATACAAGTAATCTATGGCTTTTCCTCCCACAAGATCCTAATCGGAATAAAATAAGTGCTGTTTTCAAACGTTTGAACGTTAAAATCATTTTGTTATGCAAAACAAATTTTTATACAATTTTGATATAGAGCCCGAGTTCAACTTTTTATTTTAATTTTTGAGAAAGCATATATATATAAATAAAAAAAAATTAAAAAAAAATAGGAGAAATATGAAAAAGAAAAAAAAATTAAATTGAAAAAGAAAATGGAATGATATTGCAAAATGCAATAAGTTTTGATGTTGCAAAAATAAAGATGTATGTGTTAATAAATGTAGGAAAATTGCTTTCTCTTAAATTTAAATCGGAAGTTGAACTTGGATTCGTCAATTTTGTCATAAAGGTTAAACGGTAATTTAGTAGATTGTTGATTTCAAAGACCCCGAAAGCTCCGGTACTATTCTCTGTGAGGTGTCAAAAGCCTGGTCACCTAAAACCAACTGGTTTGGGATGTGCCGAGAAAAAAGCCGTTACATGGAGTGATCTCACCTTTGAGTCTCTAATCTCTAAATGGTCATTTGTTGTTATCTATTTAAGTATTTAATTCTAGCTTAGTGGGAATATCCAAAAATTTTGAAATCGAAATTTCGCTGATTCCGGTACTATTCTCTGTGGGGTGTCAAAAGCCTGGTCACCTAAAACCAACTGGTTTGGGATGTGCCGAAAAGAAAGCCGCTACATGGAAAAGGCCCTTTTCGATCCTTAGATTTTCGAGGTTTCCGGTAAATTAGTATTTGACTTAAACAAATAACAACCATAATAAACGTCGATTTTTGCGGTCAAAATTTTGAAAATAAGCACAGTTACCTAACTTGAATAAATGTTGGGAGTAAAAAGTTAAGTCTCGGCTTACATAGATTATTAGTATAAGTAGTGTTAGCATTTTACAAAAAAAACATTTGCACATTGAGTTTAAGCTTAGTTGGGAGTATAAAAAAGAGGATGACGATTTCAATTCCCTGGAGACACCCATTTTGTGTGAATCCCGTTCCATGATACCATTTTTGAGAATCAAGCATGTTATCTATTTTTGTTCTAGTTTAAATTTCTCGCATCAAATAAAAAGTCAAAACGGGGTATCCTTGGTATTTTTCTAATCCTTTCATTACTTCAAATGATTGGATTGCTAGGGACTAGCAATAGTTTAGTGTGGGGGATTGATGAGTGTGTAAATACTCATCATTTTACACCCAATAAAGACACAAAAATAACCAAAAACACCCAATTTATACTGCAGATATCATTGGTTTGTGTTTTTATGTGTTTCAGGTATAAATGATTGAAAACGGAGCGAAAACGAGCATTTTTGGATCGACTTGACAACAATTGTGCAATTTGATCAAAAGTCAAAGTCAAAAGTCAAAGTCAACCACAAAAATACCAAAACAACACAAATAGTCCTTGGAATTTATTTTCAGTATTGGCAGCCTCAGTCCTTGGATTTTCAGAATTTACATGATTGGCCCCTTAACTTAAATCTAAACTTCATAACCAATCCTTAACTTAACCAACCCATTAACCCAACCTAAAAACAAACCCAACCCAGCAAATTACCTTAACCCAACTAAACCCCAAGCCCACAACCCATTTATCTTTAGTTAACAAAAAATCAGTTGACCACAGTCAACTCCTCCTTCCCGTTTCCTTATCCCGCCAAAATACCACTTCCCAATAACTGTACCATCACCATCACCTTTCACCCCATCCCATGCCTCCCCCTACCTCTGCCACAGCCACTCTAACCCTCCCCCAAGTACTATCTTTACGTGTGACCATGCCACGCTGGCAATCCACAACACATTTGGGCGCCAAACTGATTTTTAAGGGCTGAGATCATTCTACTTTAATCCAACGAATGGGACTTGATCCAAAGAAGCACAAGTGACTTTCCCAGCTGTTTCCCTCACAAATGAAGCACAACAAGAGTAGAAGACCTTTACTTAGTTTTAGTATAAATACTTAGTGTTATTAGCCTTTAAAGGCAGGTTTTATTTAGCTTAATTTTTAAGGTACTTGTATTGTTTTTCCTTTTCCAGTATTGTAATTCATTTTTAATTAAAGTTCAAGCTTTTCTTATTTAGTCAAACATAGTCAACGGTTACTGTTCTTCTGCTTATTGTTGCTTATTGCTTTTTCTATGCTTATGTGTGCTACTTGATGATAACTGATGGTAGTTTGATAGTAAGGTTCTAGCTTAATTCAGTTTTTCACTTAAATACTTTAAAAAAAGCCAATAAACAGTCAAAATAAGCTCAGCTTATTTTAAGTGCTTATTGGCTGTTGAAAGTTGTTCATCAGGTTTTAAACAAGCTAGATATTAATTAGGAAGTCAGTTATATAGCTTAAATGGGCATTTTCAGTTCAACTAGCCAAAACAGTCCCATAAGGGAATGTTTGGGTTAAGCTATTTTTGTGCCAAGGATAGCCCACACTGTTCATTTGCCTTTAGATCAGGTTTAATTGAGCTTAATTTAGGCTAGATAAGCTGTAGTTGTTAGGTGATAGGCTGTTTTGAGGATATGTGAGGTTTTGCCTTGGTGACTTCAAAATTAGAAGCTAAGCTGCCTTGATAAGCCCCAATAAGCTGAGGCTCGTTTGGTACTTGTTTTTTGGCATTTACAAGTTCGTTTGAATGTTTAAAGTTAGAAGTCATAAGCTGGTTTAGTTTCACTAAGGATTGATAGACTTAAGGACCAATTGCCATTTCTGCTGCATCAGAAAGAAGTGTGCAGACCTGCACACTTTAGTGCTAATCTCAGCTTTTTACTTACCTTTTATCTGCTTATATCACTAAGCTTTTTTGCATTCTTTTTGGTTTTCTCAGTAGCTAGTAGTAGTAGCTTTTAGTATCTGGGATTACATTTCACTTTGTAGCTTATTTAATAGCTTAAAACAGGTCTGCATAAAGCCCCTTTAAGTTGTTCTGACCCTGCACAGTTTTAAGTTCCCATTAGCATCTGATCTGGGGCTTAAATCAATAAGCAATTGGCTGTTAAAATTGGGGCTTTTAGGATTTATTAGTAGCCAGTAGTATAAGCTTGTGATATCTGCCTTTAATTTTCATTTTCTAGCTTAATTGAGTGCTTAATTTTGATCTGCAAGTAGGGGTTTTAGCTGTCTTTTATGTCTTTATCTTGAATCTGCATAATTGCTTATTTGGCTTATTCTGTGAGTTTAGCTATTTGAATTAAGTTGTTTTATGCTTAAATAAGTTATTTGAACTGTTTCTGAGCTTGTGGTATCTGTTAGTGCTTAAGTGCTTATTTTAGGGCTTATTTCAAACTGCTTATTTGCACAATCTGCTTATTAGGGTTGAACTAAGTTCTGACTTCATTTTTCCTGGCTTCATAATATCATTTAAGATTTTTCTGCAAAATTTCATATTTTTCCAAAGTCATTTACTATTTTTAAATCATTTAAATAGTTTCTTGTAGTTTTTAATTCATAATAAATAATTTAAAAGTCAAAAAAATATAATTCTTTTTTTTTTAAATTTTCTTTTGTACTTTAGAACTTAGGAAAAATAATTTGGTACCCGTAGAGTCTATATTTCATTATTTTGACGTTTTTAGTTTCGTATGTTCCATTTTTAATTTCATTATTTGTTTCCCTTGCGTTTTTATTTATCTATGCTTTGTAGATTTAAGTTTCCCTTACCCTATTTATGTTTCCTGTAGTTTTAAGTTATCCTTATCCTATTTATGCTTCCCGTAGTCATTAGTTATTTAAATTTAATCAAAATCCAAAATCTCTCCATTTTCATATTTCAAACACGATTCACAAACCCGATCTCAAAAATTTCGTTCATCCTTCCTCGAGGATAACGAACCGGGTTACACATACTTCACTTGTGTTTCCTTGGAAAAATAACGTATTGATTTTAATCGATCATGTACATATCCTCAAATAAATTGGTGGAGTTTGTGTCACTTGAGTAATGTGAAAAGCTAGTATGAATTTAGAGAATGGTTAAACATTACAGTTTTTAGTGAGAGGCTTATGATATTCTGGTTCTGCTATTATTAGACTTTGATACTTCATTGTTAGAATACTAAGTTCTTTGCGGGTCATGCAATTATGTGTGTTTGGTTTTATTTTCTGAATTGCTTGTCTTTGTGGTATTGCTTGTTATATATAACTTTTTGTTTATTAATATAGGAATATGATGCCAAGGTTCACATTCGAAGCAAATTGCATTACTTTCAATTGATTAAAGAAAGATTAGCTGAAAATTGTCGTACACTATTTCTGTCAACATGCTTTGGTCCATGGTTGGATTTAAATTACTTTGCGAACGAGGAGAGTCTAATACATTATATGCTTCAAAAACAAATTAAGTCTGATGATGACCACTATGATTTGCCACTAATTTATGTTGTTAATGGACATCATCTTCATTTTGGACGCCGTCAATTTCACCTGATAACTGGTTTTAAATTTGGATTGCCTAGTTTTCGTAAGTTTAGAAGTGGTGATATCATATTTCGTGACCGTCTATTTCCTCAGAAGGTAGGGGAGAATTTAAAAAGCATAGATCTTCTATGTTTGATTGAGGATGAAGAGCTTTTTACAAAACTATCTGATGAAGACGCCGTCCGAGTTTGCCTTTTGTTATCACTTCAGGTCATATTTATGGGGTGTGACCTGTTATCTGTGGTGGATGATGTATATCTTAGGATGGTTGAGAACTTTGAAGACTGGAATGACTTTCCTTGGGGCGAACACATTTGGAGACAGTTGTACGATGCCATTCAAAATATCAACTCAAAAAGGAAGGTGGAATATCTTTGGCTGGATTTGTTTTCTGTTTCAAGGTTAGAATTATTACACAAATTCTTTTAATGAATTATTTTGTTACTTGATATTCTTTTAATAAAATTTGTTTTTTCATATATGGATTTTAGAGTCTTCTACCCAGAGCTTGCTTTGGTGGAGTAAGGACCTCAATGTTATCCCAATAGCACTTTCATGGTCTAAGAAGGTTCCTTTTCAAGAATGGGAGTATTTCGGAATGCTTTTTCCTGAGGCAAGTGTTCATTTTGTAATATCCGTTTTTTAGATGTATGATAGAAAGGTAAACTAGTTTACTATGATTATGGTTAACAGTTATCCCACTTTCTGTTAGGCGAAAGAAACAAACCATGATCTATATCCTACGAGAGCTGAGGCTGATTCAGAATGGTACACCAAAGGCATTAGGTTTTTTAACTGGTATGCACCGAGACCCACGCCTGTTGTCCATGGAGGGCTTTTTGAGGATTACCTGCGTAAACGAGCAGAACTTCATGCGAAAATGCATACTATGGACAATGAAGGTCCAGCACCACAATCTTGTGATACTCTTCAGGATCGTGTTAGGACATTGCAGGGTATATGTAATGGTTTGTTGATGTTACCTGCAGAGGTCAACAGTTTGAGAGCACGGGTCTACAAACTTGAAACCATTATTCAGGTTTGTTTATAACCATAACTATATGTTTATAACCAAACACCCCATAATTCGTACTTCAAATGTTTACTGTAAAATTTTAAGAGTTTAGTCACTGATTCATGTACTTGATCTTTTGTATTACCCAGTATATTAAGAGAAAAATGATGGGTGGAAATAGGCAGGACAAATTGCACAAAGTTGATCAGAAAGTGCACAAAGAACCGGAAAAAGTAATTCCCGTTTATAATATTTTTTTTTTTCTTTACATGAATATCACAAGAGGTTGAGATAGTTAGCTGAATTGCTTACATTGTACTTAATATATTTACAGGATAAATTCGATAGTGATGATAAGGATACTGATGTTGGTGATGAGTTTTGCACAAATTTAAATCATAATTTCCTAGATTTGTTTGAGTCGGCAATCCAGAATGAGTGTCTCAAAGATGTGAAAGTATCTGAGAAAGATGTCGAAGAGGTTTGTACAACTTTAACAATAATACATGCAAATTGTCTTTTAAAGTTAATTCTAAGTTGGTTTGTATTTGTATTTTGTGTCATGCACACAGAATGATTGTGTTTATTTAGCTACCCAAGAACGCTTAGCAGCTGAAAAGCAAGACGCTGAGATTCGACGTTTATCTGCATAAAGGGAAGAGAGGCTAAGAGTCCTAAAGGAAGAGAAAAAAAGTGTGAAGAGTAGAAACCAGATGTTGAAAGCCCCTCACATCAAGCTTGCTTTGCAAAATTGTGGATAAAAGAAGAGGCAGTATGAACTAGTACTCAGACCGGAATTTATAGAAGTAGATACTCATGTGAAAGTTCCTACCCTGGATGAACTCAAAAGAACAAACTCTTCCTTAACTCCTTATATGCTCAAGATGTGTAGAGAACTCAAACTTTGGGAAGAGGTATGGCCTATATCCTTCATTTATGATTAACATTTTAATCATTTTTATAATTGTGTAAAAGTATCAAGATTTTATCCTTTGGAATGTGAATTGTACCTTAATCTGTGGAACATGAAACCAGCGCAAAATCCCCTGTCCTGATAACCTTAGATATATATACTTTAAGTTCAGATAAGCATTCAATAGGACTTAGTGGTATAAAGTTATAATAATGGTTTTTAGCGTTTACTTATATAGGATATCTGTAATTGAGCGGTGTTGTCATACGGTCAAGTATTTTCAATGAGGTTTATTGTTATACGGGGACACGTTATAAAACACATAATTTTTAACCACTATACTTGTTATAAAACACATAATCGAAACTCATGGTACTTTATGCCATGTAGAAACAATAAGTATATAATTCGCACAATTGGCCAAGTCGCACATTCGCACATCTGAAACTTAAACACATTTTAACTTTACAACAACCACATATTTATTGACATGGTACATTTAATTAAATTTCAAACCTACCACATATTTATTGTGGTACTTTTAATTAAATTTCACTTAACTTTTTTTGTGGTAAAAAATTATAACAAGAGTCTTAATTGAGCGGTGTTGTCATACGGTCAAGTATTTTCAATGAGGTTTATTGTTATACGGGGACACGTTATAAAACACATAATTTTTAACCACTATATTTCTATAAGAGCCATACTCATGGTACTTTATGCCATGTAGAAACAATAAGTATATAATTCGCACATTTGGCTAAGTCGCACATTCGTACACACAAACTTTTCAAAACTAGCCTATAAATACCCATTCCTATTCACATACTTCTCACACACAAACACATTCAAAATCGAAATTCAAAATCAAAAACTCAACATTCAAAATTCAATGTCTCGCAAAGATTTCTCCCAACAATTTTCCAGTGTGACAAATCGTAATCTCATGTCCTTTTTCAAACTTTGAAATTTTACTATTCATCTCAAAAATTTACTATTCATGGGGTTACTATTCATCATTTCACTATTCATCGTTTTAGAAATCAGTTTGCGACTTTGAGATGGTTTCAATTTTTTTACTATTCACGAAACATTATTCATTCCCGGAGGGAAATTACTATTCATGGTCATCATTCATCATTTCATAAACTAGGTTTACAGGCATTCAAAATTCGCGTAACCATTATGGTTTAGCTGCATATTCATGAAACATCATTAGGGACACCTCATATTGACTAGAGTAGTCTACACATCATCAGTAACATCATCGTCATTTTAGGTCATGCACGGGTTTGCATAATTTCCATTCACGTATATTTATTTATTAAATAAACGCTATCACTCAAGTATTTATTTTCAATAATATACCCGACACTCCCAACTATGGTCCTAATATATTTTTACACTCACTATAATGATATAAAAATTATATTATTAGTTTACCCGGTGTTTTGAAATCAATTGCTATATTTTCCGTTAAAAGCTTATAACTACTACGGTTTCCGAAATTTCAACACGATAACTATTTGAACACCCGATTCTTACAAGGAATGTGATTTTACAATTTTTACAACTTCGTCATACTTTATTTTGTTTCGTCAAGATTTATTTCTTGCTAACTCGGTACCCGATAACATCTAATACACACCTAAATCTAACTAAATCACATCAAATGGACAAAATTATTAAATGAGCCACCAACATGTTCCCCCATTTTTTCCTCCTTTTTCCGCCACTTTGCCCCCCCCCCCACCCCCCACCCATCATTAGTCTTGACTTTGACCAAATATTTACAAGTATGCCATTATGTGCAATTACCATTATACCCTTAACCTCAAAATCTTCCAATAAATAGAACACTATTACTTCATTTTATTTCACACACAATAAGCTAGCGAAAACCCACCCCATCATCCATATGATTCGGCCAACATGAGAGAAAGAAGAAAAGTTCATAAAAATTTCAAGATCAAGTGTTTTACAATCTCTATTAGTCCTAGATTTTAGGGTTTTGAAATATAAACCTCTAGGTTAATTATAGATTTTGCTACAAAAACTCATCCACCTCAAGTAAGTTTCAAGTAAACTCTTCTAATCTTTTATACTTTCATTTGATCTATTTCCAAGTTCTAGTAGCAAATCATGCAAATACATACATGTTACATACCACTTAATGTTTATTTTCTCACTAAAGATAGATCTAAAGATTTTTATTTGTAATCTCGTGAGATCCACCATTTTTGGTGAAGATTAGGAACCCATGACACCCTAAGAAGGTGTATGGTAGGCTTAGACTAGTTGTGGTGTTAATTGGAAGTGATAAATACATGTCTTGAACTAGAAAAGTTAATTTTTACAAGCTTTAAAAGAGGTTCTGTCCATTTTTGTGAAATATGGAAAAATCAGTAAACATTGAGTCATTTTGGCTTATATTTTTAGAAAATAAGCTTAAAAACGAAACCGTGGGTGTTGGAATGAGCAAAAACGAGCTTACGACGAGAAAGATACGTTAATTTTAAGTTTGACAACGAAAACTATTTTTCTGAAAATTTACGTGCTGTTACACGAATTTCAACGGGAAAAACAAGGTGTTGGACGTGATCTAGAAGAGCCGATATACTGAAAATATATTAGTTCACATTAATACGAAGCTGTGGATATAAAGAACGTAGAAAACGAACTTATAACGACCAAGATACACGCGTTTGAAACCCGACGATTACAACATATTTCTGTCAGCTTTTCACTAAAATATTTGTAAGTCTAAAAACTGTTTTTGCAAGATACCATATTGAGAGTCGTTTTTCTCATTGATCAAGACCCGTATGGACAAAAGTTAAATGATACGAATTGACGATATTGTTACAAGGTTTCCAAAAACGTCGAGCTTATTTCCTAACATTTAACGTACACTATTTCGCGACTAGTTTTGCGAGACCATTTGGTCATTTTTACAAGTTGTGAAAAATATTAAATTGAGACGAAAACTCTATATTTATCGATAGATCACCAAACGACGATCGTGGGATATCGTTGCAACGTATTTACACGAAAAGTGTTTTCTAACTTAACGAGACGTCAAAAATATATTTTTCGACGATAAACACTATTTCCAAATTTCACGAGTGGTATCGATAACATACGTATTTGCATGTGTAGTATCATTTCATGACTTACATTAGATCATATGAATCATTTAGGTCGCGGTTAGAGCGTCCGTACCTCAATTTTTGTGCGCTTTACTTCTGTTATCATATCGGTTGTTCCAGGTGAGTTCATGGCCCCTACTTTTACTCGTTTTATAACCGTTTTGGGGGAGAATACATGCACGTTTTTACTTAAACTCCATGCTTGTTTTACCTGAAACGTGATTTGTCTTTCAAACATTATTGATTGGCTGAAATACTTGATTGATTACTCGAATGTATTATGTGTTTACCTATTACACACTTGATTATTTTCTTATGGACACAAGTGCACTAAACTACTATAGATTGCCTATGTTATGAACCGTTAAGCGCGAATGTTGTGAATAGATCTATTGGAATTGAACTCCCCGTCCGGGTGGTGTTCCCCACCTGACTGTTATGTCAAACGGACGCATAATCATTTGAGAAACCTTGGATGTCCTAGGTGGACATCTACCAGAAACTTTGGGTGTCCGGGTGGTTTCCCCACTTGACTGATATGTCAAACGGACTGTGGTTTCCCCACTTGACTGTTATGTCAAAGTATGCCCAAACTATAAATGTTAAGGCTTCGGTGTCATGAACTAAATTCGACAATAACTCTATATATATTTGGAATATATTGGTCTTTGAATTCTTGTGGTCCACATATTACTTTTGTTTACCAGAATCTAAACTTATTTGGCAGTGGGTTGTAAACATACAGGTTGTAAGTCTTGTATGGGCGGGACTTGGGACTGAGTGGATTTACAATGCCTTTGCTGGGAAATCTTTATTCAAATTCTTTACATTTAAATTAAACTCTATGAACTCACCAACCTCGTGTTGACCCGTTAAAGCATGTATTTTCAGGTTCTTAAAGTGTTAGCTCACAACTGGCGGCTTTTGGCATGGCATGGCATGGTTATAGGATCGAGATACTCTGATATTCATTTGGGGATTGTTTTACTTATTTCATGGGCCTAATTCCGCAACACTTTATAATGATGTAAATTTAACACTTTTGTTAATGAATTTTATACTAAATGATTGAGGTAAAAACCGTTCTTTGTACTTGTGTTGTGGTACCAATTGAGTAGCACCCCAGCGACGTGTAAGCTTCCGCTGGACCCGATTTTGGGGGTGTTACAGATTGGTATCAGAGCCTTGGTTATAGAGAACTGGGTATTTTTAAAACCTATACTATAACTACTTTTACAAAAATGTAACCCTATGACCGCCACGTGCCTGCCTGCCAAGCTGATGCCTCATTTGTGACTTGTTTGCTGACATATTTGACGAGATTTGTGTCTTATTATCGGATTAATTATACCCACTTATTCTCGTTGATTACTGTAACTATCTTCCATGCTCATGTATCGTATATGTCACAGCGTTACACCTTTCCTTACGAAATCTCATCATTCGACCTCGAGTTTGGTCACTTGCCTTAATCTTTCAAAACGGCTTCTAAATGTGAAGGACATATTATTAGTATAACTGAGCTGAGTATTTCAAAATTCATTGAACCTCGGTGGAATATAGACTGGTCATCTATATTTGACCAAGGACAGTGGGACATAGCCTGACCACCTATGTCCGACTCAGAGATGAATTTTGCAATACTGGGAGTAGTTATAATAGAATTATGTCCAGATTGATTCTTTACTCGATTTGTAAAGGTTTCAAAAACTTTCGTGTGTGTATAGAAACGTTGCATGAACATTCACATCTACATCCAACACATTAGCACCACCACACTTTCTCGTCACAATACTTTACTTTTAAATGAACCCTCGTACTTTATGAAGGTCCTTTAAACGTTCCCAAGATATCGTGATTAATAGAAATGATCTATGAAAATTTTCACAATCATACGTAATATCGTTTTACGTGACAATCTACCAAATTCCCGATTACCTTACTAACCGCTTCGGAAGGCTAGTTTGAACACTCGTCCCATAATTTAGAATATCTACATCACCTCGTGAACCACCGTCTAGAAGCACGCCAGCTAATCATAACATGACCTCAAGTTTTCATTTTACGACAAGCCACTTTAGAGCACCTACTTTTAGGAAACGTCTTTATTACGCCTCACTCTTCTTTTCTTGTTTTGAAGAGAATCCCGTCAAAGAAACAAAGTATGAGTGCAGCTGCTATCAGTAGACTCGTTGCTCAGCAAGTTGCTTCTGCTATGGCTGAATACGAGACCCTCCGCAACAGTAATAATGGCAGAGAAACCAGTGGAACGGAGACCGGGGTTAAAACCATGGCTCGTGGTTGTACTTACAAGGAATTTATGTACTGCCATCCTCAGCATTTCAGAGGCAAAGAAGGGGTTGTCGGCTTAGTTAGATGGTTAGAGAGGTTGGAGTCGGTTTTCTGCAGGTGTAACTGCGCGGAAGACTATAAGGTGAAATATGCTACGGGTACCTTGCTGGATGGTGCCTTATCTTGGTGGAATGCTTATGCTCATTCAGTAGGACTAGATGCTGCCTTCGAAATACCTTGGGCTGATTTCAAGGAAATGATAAAAGCGGAGTATTGTCCAAGAAATGAGGTTCAAAAGATGGAAGTAGAGTTTTGGAACTTAACTGTGAAGGGAGTCGACATTGCAGCTTATACCGAGCGATACCATGAACTGGCTACTCTTTGCCCGGAGATGGTTTCCACTACTCGTAAGAGGATCGAAAGGTACATCTGGGGACTTCCACCCAGTATCCAGGGTAATGTTACCTCATCAAAACCCAACACTCTCGAAGAGACAATTCGAATGTCTCACAGTCTGATGGACCAAATTGTTCGAGCAAGGAATACTCGAGAAGATAATAACGACAACCACATCAACAACGAAAACAAGAGGAAAAAGGATGACAACCGAGGAAACGATCAAGTTCGACAGCCAAACAAAGGACA
The DNA here is from genome assembly GCA_021014915.2 of Artemisia tridentata subsp. tridentata. Classification (NCBI taxonomy): domain Eukaryota; kingdom Viridiplantae; phylum Streptophyta; class Magnoliopsida; order Asterales; family Asteraceae; genus Artemisia; species Artemisia tridentata. The sequence goes on along the minus strand of CP139501.1, from coordinate 28,353,608 downwards.
AAAAGTGGTCAGAGTCTATACTGCAGGACCACGCACAAAGAAAAGATATACTGGGAACTTACCCTACTGCAACACGTGCAATCTCCATCACCTAGGTCATTGCAGTGAACTGTGTGGGTTGTGCAAGAAACGTGGTCACCAAACCAAGGACTGTATGAAGCCCGTAAATCAGAGGATCCCGGGAAGTTGCTTCAAATGTGGAAACTTAGAACACCTCAGAAAGGACTGCCCGGAGCTAAGGGACAAGAAAACCAAAGCCTAAACTCTCTAGTGTTGTATTCCTTTTGCGTTTCATTTTAAGTTCTATCGTATAAGCTTCATGTACTATTGCGAATTCTTATTCAATGAATGTTTTATCTTTTATCGCCGCAATGCGACAAGCCTCGTTCATTACTCTTTCTATTTCAATATCTTTAACTCAACCTTGTCTTGAAAAGCTAATCCCATTTCATATCACGTTCCAAACCAACGACGTCGAATTCCAATCGTTGAGGTTCGCTGGAATTCTCAAGGAAATCCTGAGATCACTTAAAGCGAGAACATACATCTGTAGAACGAACGAGCTGAATTCAGGGACTGAATTCCTTAAACGGGTAGAGACTGTGACAAATCCTAATCTCAGGTCCTTCTTAAAACTTTGAAATGTTACTATTCATCTCGGAAATTTACTATTCATCATTTCACTATTCATCATTTTAGAAGTCAGTTTGCGACTTTGAGATGGTTTCAAAAATTTTACTATTCATGAAACACTATTTATTCCCGGAGGGAAATCACTATTCATGGTCATCATTCATCATTTCGTAAACTAGGTTTACAGGCATCCGAAATTCGCGTAACCATTATGGTTTAGCTGCGTATTCATGAAACGTCATTAGGGACACCTCATATAGACTAAAGTAGTCTACACATCGTCAGTAACATCATCATCATTTTAGGTCATGCACGGGTTTGCATAATTTCCATTCACGTATATTTATTTATTAAATAAACGCTATTACTCAAGTATTTATTTTCAACAATATACCCGACACTCCCAACTATGGTCCTAATATATTTTTACACTCACTATAATGATATAAAAATTATATTATTAGTTTACCCGGTGTTTTGAAATCAATTGCTATATTTTCCGTTAAAAGCTTATAACTACTACGGTTTGTGAAATTTCAACACGATAACTATTTGAACACCCGATTCTTACAAGGAATGTGATTTTACAATTTTTACAACTTCGTCATACTTTATTTTGTTTCGTCAAGATTTTTTTCTTGCTAACTCGGTACCCGATAACATCTAATGCACACCTAAATCTAACTAAATCACATTAAATGGACAAGATTATTAAATGAGACACCAACATGTTCCCCCCTTTTTTCCTCCTTTTTCTGCCACATTGCCCCCCCCCCCCCAGCCATCATTAGTCTTGACTTTGACCAAATATTTACAAGTATGCCATTATTTGCAATTACCATTATACCCTTAACCTCAAAATATTCCTATAAATAGAACACTATTACTTCATTTTATTTCACACATAATAAGCTAGCAAAAATGATATGTGTCTAAATACACATATATTTACCTTGTTTAAACTCACATAAACAGCCAAAAACACTTTGAAAAGTCAAATAATTCAGAAAATATCATAAAATGTGTTTTTATATGATTCAGGTGCAAAAAGAGTGAAAACAAATAAAAAACGAGCAAAGTTGCATAAATGGCAAGTCTAGTCCCTCGAATTTCAAAAGTTGTCAAAAGTAGTCCCTGGGGTTTTGAAAAATGACATTTATGGTCCCCGGGTGTTTTAAAATGGAAAATATTGTTTTATAAACCCTTTTGATATCTTTGGTAAAGTTTCAGTTTCAGCTCCTCAAAATCCAAATGTTACAATATTAGTCCCTAAACTTTAACCCATTTACCTTAGCCTAACCAAAACAAATAACCTAAAACTAAACTAACCCAACCCATTTCCTATTTACTAAACCCAGCCAACCCATTACATAAACCCAAACCAAGCCCAATCCTAATAAACTATAACCCGGCCCACACCCTAAAATAATATCCCAGGGTCAAACATTGGTTTGACCCGTCTCCTTCCCTTAAACCGCCAAAACCACCTCACCTCTGCAACCTTATCCCCCCACCTCACCATCCACAGCTGTCTCACCCACTATCCCACCACCTCACCACAACCTTCCAACACCCCATTAAACCCTTTAAACCCTCGTACGCTACCTCCACAGGTCCCAAGACCTTTTTGGCGCCGCTGCCGGGGAGGTGTGCTGCGACTATTGTGTAAGTTTTAGCGATTAGTGATTCGAGATCCTTCTCCCAAGAAGTTCCTATTTCCCAAAAAAAAAAAAAAATATATATATATATATATATATATATATATATATATATATATATATATATATATATATATATATATATATACTAGACTTCAAAGCCCGCCCAATGGGCGGGCATGACTTGTAATTTCGTTAATTTTAAATCATGCCTTAATTTCGTTACATTTAACATAATAAAGTATAATTACTTTTATACAAAAGCAATAGAACACGGTTTAGTTTTTTGGGTTTAATTGTATGTTATAATTAACTTAAGTAATTATTTTATGTGTAATTTTAGGGATGAAATCTCGTTTATTAGAGCACCTTGAACACTGGCAGTATGATGTTCGGTTACATCAGTAACAATGGCAGTACCATGTTCTGTCCCATCAAAGTTTAAAGGAATATGATTTTTAACCTTCAACACTGGCAGTATCATGTTTTATTACATCACTGACACTGACAGTACCATGTTCTGTCTTACCAGAGTTTAAATGGATATGATTTTTTATTAGTTTGGTTTGTATTTGTTTGTTGATTAGTTCGAGTGTTTTGCTGACATTTGATTTTATTTCATACTCTGGCGGTATGATTTCACGCAAACAAAGTTAATAAACATCTAATGCTTAAGTAGCAAAGTGTCATGTGAAAAGTAATGAGGTTAATTTATTAAAAAATTAGAACATAAGTCTTTATTGTAAATAATCTAAAATGATAACATGAAACTTAAGTATTTATTGTAAATAATCTAAGATGATAACACGGGAAATCGTGTTCCATTTGTTCATAATTCATCTTCGCTGTCATCATCACTGGTTGTTTCATAATCAGTAGATCTGTCATTGATAAAGTTGCTGACATCATCATCGTTAGAGTCATAACTGACACTATACGCGGCTGAATTTATTTCCCACGTTTCTTCGTCAACATCGCTGATGTGGATGATTCTACCGTGTACTTTTCCATCGATATCAGGCATCTCGTCCCACACGTTATTGTCAACCATGTTAGATTGGTAATCTTCATCATAATCGTCATCAATAGATGTATATCTTGAGTCGCCTATGAAATTATCGACTATAAAATTATATAAACAAACTATTATTTTAAAACATGTTTAACAATTTACAAACACAAATAATAATAAATTTTTTTTAACAAACAACCTGTGGAAGAGTCTTCAACAACAAATTCATCAGGGATAGTATATTTAGGTTTACAATCTCGCGTGGGGTAAGAGGGTTCTTTGAGAGCATTGATATTGACACACATGTCTGTTTCAGATACGTTGTTGTTGTTATCATGTTCATCATCCGTATCTTCATCATATAGCATATAGTTCCGTGAGAAAATGGGTTTCTACATACCAAAAATATAGTTAGTACTTAGCAACAGAGTATCTATTATGTGGACTGTTTGGTTTACCTTATTGTATATGTTAGCTTAATAATGTGGGATTAGCAAGGATGTTTCGTTTAACATATATGTTTTATAGAAATATAATGTACAAACATAAATTATTATTACCAATGGGTTTTTTCCCCCAGGATGATTAGCAGTCATAGTCTCCACACGCTTTGATCGCGTTTTTTTTATCATCAATCGAAGTTAGATCTACAACTTTGCTTGCTTGTGGCTTTCGATCATCTGATGAATCCAGGTCAACAATTATGTTGTTGACTATTTTGCTACAAAAACACAGATAAACGTTAACGTGGGTTTAATTAGTGATAAAATAATATTTATATTATACCCATAACAATAAATTTTGTTTTACCGGTTCAATGCTTCGAATTGTTCGAACTATTTGCTTCACACAGCCGTGCATGAACTCCGCAGGCGTAACAACACGGCTGCCAACTGAATGATCCTCAATTCTGAATTCACCTGCATCATACCCCTCCTGCTCTTCGTATCTGTGAAACGTATAAATAGGTTCCTAATAAATTTAACATGTTTTTAGTTTAAAACTAAAACACACATGTGCCGGTATCAATGTATATACCTTTTCCGGAAATCCAACAATTGTGGCACATCCCTGTTTATGAATATTCTTGTGCCAAACAAAGCATTATGTATTGATGGCTTATCTGTGTTGCACAACAAATATAGACACTTTTAAAATCTATTAATATGAATTAAAAATCTTAATTACGTAACCAAAAATTTAAAAGTCATCTATAAAACTTACTGTCCCAATATTTCACTTTCCCCAGCATCAAGAGGATGTCTATATGACAAAGCTCGTCACGTTTGTTGTCGTAGTCATTCCACATTAATGCCCAATTATCCCAAAAAGTACAATCAATTCTCAGAGATCTGCATAAAATAGGGTACACTCAATATATGATTACAAATGAATACTATTCTATACACGTTATTTTATTTTAAACAAATAATAATTTATAAAATATAGTTACTCGGCATCTTCAACGACAATTGTCCTCCGTAGCTTAGGACCGCCAGAATTGGTCAACGTCACTATTTTCCCAATAGCTACGACTGTACCAACAATATCTGGAAAAACATTTGTTATAAAAATATGCACATAAACATTCAAGTAACACCAACTGTTGTATATAATTTAAAAAAAAAAACACATACCAACACAATCATGTTCGTGGTATTCATTATCTGTATCGAGAATACTTGAGAATGGCTCGTTAACGAACCCAACAAAGTTGTCGTCGATGTGATCAATACGGGTAACCTCGGTTCCTTTATAAAAAGATATTCTCCACTGGTTTGGTAACAAAGGTAACCTTCCGGCATTCTCTGCTACTCCAAAATTAGAGATTATGTAACATTGACCTTCTCGTAAAAGAGGTTCAAATTTAAACATAAACTCTTTTTTGACATAGATTTGGATACGGTTCGACTGTACATATAGTTCAAATATCAATTTAACATATATAATAAATATACACAAATATAGGTATTTACTAATTTCATCTGATATACCTCTTCATCCTGGAAAACACAGTCAAGACTGTAAGGATCGTGTTCTTCGTTAAATTTGTGTGAATGCCATACGGAGATGCATCTTCCTTTAATGGCCATGTTCACATTCATCGGACTGACATCTTTAATGAGAGTCATTGTTCTCTCTCTCACCGCTAAAAAAATTAAAAAAATATATATATAGAAAACGCTGTTTTTTTTTATATCACATTAAAATGAAATATGTATAATGAATCAACCATTTTAAATAAACCTGGCTTAGGACTTTTAATTGTGGACATACTCTTTCCATTGTTTTTACTTGGATGAGAATTAGATCCTACGAATACACAAAGAAATTATGACAATGTTATTTATATAAAATAAGCAATCTGGAACAGACATTATCCAGAATGTTTGTACAAAACCTGAAGGAAATTTTCCATAAGACGATGTATGCATAACGGTTTTTTTTGTTCCGATGTGAAGGTGCGTCCGAAGATGTTGATTGGTACCTCAAATCTTTTTGTTGATTTCTAATATAAGCAAATCTTTTAGAATCACCTTTTGAGTTTGTCGCCCCTAGCAACAATAACAAAACAAATTGTTGTATAACATATAACAATAAAGGTGCGGGTTTTTATAAACAAATATTCATACCTGATTGAGATTGAAAGTTGGAAGAATCAATCCTAGAGTTTTCATACGTGGAGTGTGTTTCAAAACAGCTTGATTGACTGGTAGATTTCCTTTTTAATGATCGAACAGCTCCTATTATTCAATGGATATAGATTTACCGCAATTTAGAATGTACAAACATACTTAATGTGTATACTATAATCACAATTTATAATATGAACACGATCAGTTTAGAAACATGTTACCTTCATGAGATGGTTGTGACTCAAAAGATGATGAGACGTGGCCAAATCTGCCCTTTGCAGGTGGTTTAGATGCTGGAACAATTACGATTGTATAAATACAATGTATTACTGTATTAAATAAAAAAATTAATGTTCAATGTACTACCTCTAGCTTTAGCAACGACATCAGAAACAACTGTTCCAGATATACTACCGGGTGTATCACTTTGAAATATGGAATTATCCAATTCAGACGAAGAAGATGGCTGAACCAAACCTATATTTCCTACTAATTTAGCAGTTAAAAATTAAGTAACATAATATAAACATCATGTAAAATGTACATAAATAAAATATCAACAAAGTTACTGCAATAAAACATTGATGAAGCTAATACCTGTTGATCGTGTAACAACATCGGAAACATGGTTGGTTGATCTTGTACCTGTTGTATCAAAATTATGATATGGATGATTACCAAATACAGAATCAACAACTTTCAGGGTAAAACAATACAAACTAATATACGATACATGAAAGACATATACAACAACAAAATACCTTGTGAAGGGGTTTTAGGATGAACGTGACTGCCAGAGCCTCTGCTTGTTGTATCTGAAGGTGGATACAAATCATAAACTTATATGGTAAATTAAAACAAATTAATGTAGGATTCACGAAAACCTATATAAGAATAGAATACCTTGTGAAGAGGCTTTAGTATGTTTCTTCTGTATGGTATTGCTTGTATTTGCATCAGGAACTATAATCAATATATAAAGACGTTCATATAATAAAGCATTAGATTGATCCAACAACAACATAAATAAGATTATAACAAATTTACGAATAAATTATTCGTTAAAAAACATTCATGTGTTAAAACATCAAATTATTTACATAACATATGCTATCCTCATTAATGTATTACTTATATTGTTAATTTATATTAATAGTTTTTAATATTGTAATTTTTATGTTGTTGCTGTATAATCAAGCTAATATTTACATGCACCATCGTTTATTAACAAACAATACAAACACACATAAGCAGTATCAAATATATCGAGCAATACAAACACACATAAGCAGTATCAAGTATCTCCAGCAGTACAAACACACATAAGCAGTATCATGTACATCGAGCAGTACTTATATTGTTAATTTATATTAATAGTTTTTAATAAGGCATTAGATTGATCCAACAACAACATAAATAAGATTATAACAAATTTACGAATAAATTATTCGTTAAAAAACATTCATGTGTTAAAACATCAGATTATTTACATAACATATGCTATCCTCATTAATGTATTACTTATATTGTTAATTTATATTAATAGTTTTTAATATTGTAATTTTTATGTTGTTGCTGTATAATCAAGCTAATATTTACATGCACCATCGTTTATTAACAAACAATACAAACACACATAAGCAGTATCAAATATATCGAGCAATACAAACACACATAAGCAGTATCAAGTATCTCCAGCAGTACAAACACACATAAGCAGTATCATGTACATCGAGCAGTACTACCAATAGAGTCTGGCAGTGCTAGCAAACTAATGATTAAATTACATTCTAATGATTAAATTACATGTAAAAAACATACCTCCCAAAGAAGCACTCATGTTCTTCTTGTCAGTTCCTTTTGCAAGCCTTGCAGAGTGTCTTTGGCCGTGCATAATGGCTATATTATTATCAATAGAGTTTATTCTTTTTTTGAGTTTATAAAAAACGTTATAATATGAGGTATATATATGATGTATATATGATGTATATATAGTGATAGGGTAGAACTCTGATCTTAAATATAGGAACAAAAAGTTTACACAAAATACGCGTTAAAGTATAATTATGATGTTAAATATGGGAACAAAAGATTTATACAAAATACATTCCAAACTTATCTTTCAAACTATATCTTCTACAAATTAAAATTAAACATATCTTTTAAAAAAATCCGGGATACATGTTTAGAAAATACATATACCATTCCAAAAATTCCGCCTGGTAATCAAAGAAGAAGATTGTAGTTATTTTTTGTGCGAGTTATATCACAAAATATAACTTGGTCTAATGGTAACATTGACGTATACTTAAGCTATGTAAACAACCCAAGTTCGAATATTTAGAATCCTTTTTAAAATTTCGGAATTAAAAGTCAACATACGAATTTTGTTCAGTCAAACTTTGCTTAGGTGGACTGCTTAGGTGGAATAAGAGCATGATTACTCATCAATCCAGCGCTTATTCATCAATCATGCATTTGATGACGTCGTACGCATCCTGTTATATATAATATGTAGATATAATACAAAAATATTTTTCTTTTCTTTTCTATATATATTATTATTATAATTATCATATAAAAATTAAAAACCCAAAAATATTTTCCGTTTTCTTTAATAATAAACAATAAAAATTAACCATCGAGAACCAAGACTGAGTACTACCTAACTGGGGGTACGACCATAATAAGTTCCCAAACCTAAGATTAAAACTTGCCTTTGTGTCGCTTGCGAATTCGGCTCACCTTTGATTGATAAACAAACTCTAACGGAGGTTCTAGGATAGTCTGACATTAAATTGTCGGACTGAAAGAAGCGGGTTTTTAAGGAGCATTAATTGCCCACCTTTGCTTCTCCGCCACTCTGTGCGTTTTTCAGTCAGAGAGCTACCGTACGCTGGTTGATTTAAGGTTTAAGTTCCTTGTGTTGTGCTTTGATCTTGTTTTGATTGGAAAAACCAAAAAACCCAAAAATATTCATCTTTACCCTCTTACCCTTTTTGATTCTTTATCCCTTTACCCTCTATCCGTTTGATTCTATCTTCTTAAACCCTCCTTAATATTTAATTCTCATGTCGTCGCGAGACTATCACTGTTGTAATTGTAAAGGTCCGCTGGATGATAATAATCGTTGTTCAAAGTGTAAGTGTGAGAAGTGTGGAGAGTATGCACCAGAAGGATTTTGTCATTGGTGTGAAGTAGCCCGTAACAGAGAGCTTAATTGCATCATTAATTCCATCAAAAGTTTTCCCGAACACCCTCCACAACCTCAGCCATCTTCACCCACTCAGCTTAATTGTTGTATGTGTGAAAATCCGTTGGGGGATGATTCACAGTGTAAGCAATGTTTTTGCACTTATCAGCCATTCACACTTGATTATCCAGATTTTCACAACGATTTCAGTACCCCTTCTGAGGATTCATTTTGGCAAAAGCCGTGTTATCAAAACTTCGATGATACATCATTTCAAAATATGCCAAATGATCCTTGTGAACATTGTGGAGGTCCACACTCAAGTTTTGATTGTCAAGTAGGAAATACGTCTATCTATGAACAAGATCCATGTAATCAAAACTTCGGGTATGACCAAATTCCATATGATTCACCGAATCAGTCACAGCAAATGTATTGTTGTGAATTCTGTGGTGGTCCACATTATGAATCTGATTGTCAAACAAGGACCCCGCTTGTCTATGAGCATGGCCCTTATGACAATTATGACTATTCTTGTCATGACCAACCTCCACAAAATCAAATGATTCAACCTCAGCCATCTCCTCGTGAAAAATCTATTGATAATGTTATCCAAAAACTTCAAAATATGATGGATACACTTAATGATTTGGCTGTTAAAAATAGCCAAGAAGATCATCATCAGAAAACTATTGGAGAGCTTCTAGCTGAAGAAGAACAAACAGCTAGAATGAGTTCCAAATATCGTCAAACTTTCATCTACGATGACGATGATGATGATTCTATGTGCGAAGGTTGCGAGAATTCATCAGCTGCAATTACACCTGTCCAGAAAAGGCAGGAAGACAAGACTATTGCAGAATTGCTAGCCGACGAGCAAATAAAAGCCATTTATGCTAGCAATATTGATGAGGAGGAAGACGAGGAGAGTATTGTTCCTTTGGGTGGCATCATTTCTCAACTCCCTCAGTCTATTACAATCCCATCGTTCTTTCCAGCTTTGGAACCCAAAGACTCTCTTATTATGGGGGATGAGCATATTAGCACTATTCCTGAAAAGGAATCGGACGAATTCATAAAGTCTAGTGCTGAAAACCTTGTCCCAATCCCAAGTAAGTCCGAGGGTATCTCTGATAATACGTGTGATTTGCCTCTTCTTGACATTTCACATGATCGTGTTGAGATGTTTTCCAATTCTGACGATGATTATACTTCAAGTAATGATGATTCTTTATTTTGTGAGGACATCGATTATGTTGAAGAATTTCCTTCTGAGCCAGTCAGCTTAGAAGAAGAGAATGATGAAGAAATTGACATTGAAATCAAATATGAAGCTCTTCGAGCAACATTATTGACTGTCAATCTTCTCATTTCTAAAATTGAGGCTTTCAAAGAAAAATCCATTTCATCTCCTATCCCCATAAAGGATAGTGACATGTTTTCCGATGATTCTATTCCGGAAATGGAAGCCTTCTGTTTTGATCAGATGGGAGAGAAAATTAGTGGCAATACCACTTCTCATTCTCATAATTCTCTCCCCGATATTGATTCATTCACCTTTGAGGAATTCTCCAGTGAACTCACTCATATCATATCTCCGCCGGAGTATGATAACTTTTACTTTGATCTTGACAAAGAAAATCTCTGTGTTCCGGAGGGAGATGTTCTCAGCACTGAGAATTTGATTGTTATCAAAATCCCATCCCTCCCACCCAGAATATGTCTTGATCATCTGAGCTTAAATGATGAGATTCATGATACTGAAAGCATGAATTCTCCTTCTTATGATGATGAGTTAGTCATGATTTTTATCATGACTTTCTTTCTTTTCTTCACCTACACGGTGACTTCTCCTGTTCTTCACTCCTTAGGGAATGAAGACACTATCTTTGATCCCGGCATTTTCATTTATCATTTATGAGCCGGATCTCTGTGTATATCTCATCGGAGTGGAACTTTCAAATACTTCATTTTTTATCCAAACCCCTTGAATGAAAGTCCGATGGAGATGGTTTCTTCCACTTACTTCCCCATGAACAAATGAATTCGGGGTCGAGTCAAGCTAGCAACTCGGTTAATAAAAACAGTAGCAAAATATGGGTTTTCACCCATGTCTCACCTAAGTGTGGGGGAGATGCCCCACATATTGTAAATATGTACATTGTTAAAAAAAAAAAAAAAAAAGGCTATTAGTATTTCCTTTTTTCGTTCTAAGTATTGGTTTAACAACCAGTGCTTTGAATATTGAGGGCAATATTCAGTTCTAAGTGTGGGGGGGAATTCTCTCGAATTTGTTCACATATGTACCTTTTAGTGCCCCAGTACCCCCATTTTTGGCCAAAATTTTAAAAATTTTTTCTCACTTAGAACGCAATAAATGGTTATCAGTCCGCCATGTCTAACCCACGTAAGGATTGGCTAATCCGAGAGCAAACGGCTCTTGGTAAAGATATATCAAATCCGTTTATGGCTTGCAATTTGCCAAAAATTGTATGGTATTCGACTCACCATATCTTTATAAGTGAAGAGTTGGCTAGCCCGCAAGGTTATGGCTTGTGGTAAAGGCATTGGAAAACCATGATTGGTAATCAGCTCACCAAAGATAATATTGATAATTTATCTAAGAGTTGGCTAGTCCAGAAGCAAACGGCTTTTGGTAAAGACAAATCAAACCCGTTGACAGCTGGTGATTTGCTCAAAATCATTTGGTTATCATTGTACCAAAGTATCACATACTAAAACAGTGGCTACTCCAGAAGTGATGGCTTTTGGTAAAGAGATAAAATCCATTAAATTTTCATAAAAGATTGCTAGGGACTAGCAATAGTTTAGTGTGGGGGATTTGATATGTGTCTAAATACACATATATTTACCTTGTTTAAACCCACATAAACAGCCAAAAACACTTTGAAAAGTCAAATAATTCAGAAAATATCATAAAATGTGTTTTTATATGATTCAGGTGCAAAAAGAGTGAAAACAAATAAAAAAAACGAGCAAAGTTGCATAAATGGCAAGTCTAGTCCCTCAAATTTCAAAAGTTGTCAAAAGTAGTCCCTGGGGTTTTGAAAAATGACATTTATGGTCCCCGGGTGTTTTAAAATGGAAAATATTGTTTTATAAACCCTTTTTGATATCTTTGGTATAGTTTCAGTTTCAGCCTCCTCAAAATCCAAATGTTACAATATTAGTCCCTAAACTTTAACCCATTTACCTTAGCCTAACCAAAACAAATAACCTAAAACTAAACTAACCCAACCCATTTCCTATTTACTAAACCCAGCCAACCCATTACATAAACCCAAACCAAGCCCAATCCTAATAAACTATAACCCGGCCCACACCCTAAAATAATATCCCAGGGTCAAACATTGGTTTGACCCATCTCCTTCCCTTAAACCGCCAAAACCACCTCACCTCTGCAACCTTATCCCCCCCCCCTCACCATCCACAGCTGTCTCACCCACTATCCCACCACCTCACCACAACCTTCCAACACCCCATTAAACCCTTTAAACCCTCGTACGCTACCTCCACAGGTCCCAAGACCTTTTTGGCGCCAAAAGCACTTTCAAAGGCTTGGATTAGTTTCAGACATCCAACGGATCAGAAAGGTCGTGGGAAATGTCCCAGTAGGTCCCACAAACCCTAGAAGTCATTATAAATAAGGGGAGAAGCTGAGGAGTTAAATTATTAGTGTAGCTTTAGTATAATTTAGCCGTAGGTAGTGTAGTTTACAATTCAGTTGTAATTTTTGATTTTAAAAGCTTGTAACCTGATACTTTAGTGTAATTTGAACTTTTCCAAATCTCAATTTCAAGTTTCATTTTCCATCTCAGTTTATGCAATTTTAGATTTTATTTCAAAAATCTCAAGTTTGTTGAATGATGTTAGTTGCTGTTATATTGAACTCTTAAGCTCATTTAAGCTCTGACAAAGCTTATTTAGCTTTTAGATACCTTAAAACCAGTTATAAATTTAAAATAGAAAAATACAAAAAGAAATCAAGAAAAATAGAAAAGAAATCAAAAATCAGTGAAGAAGGTGATACAGGCTTGGAGCAGGGTAAATTTTGGATTGCCCTTGGTAATAGTGCTTATTGGTAAGCAATAGGAAGTGTTCTAAGGTTCTGGTTCTTGATATTTGCTTGGAAGCAATTTGTAAGCATAAATTCCATTTTTACCCTTTCACTGTATAATTGCTTATTACTGCCTATCATTGTTGTTTTCATGCTTATTTGGTGCTTATTAGTTAAAGTGTTGCTTAAAATGTCTTGCTTGTTTATTTAAATATAAAGTTGATCAGTACATATATTTCACAGTCTAAGTAGCATAATTTGGATTCTAAGGAAAGTAATGTTGTTGTCTGTGTTTTCATGTTTCTTTAAGCTCAGTTTATCAAATTAGAACCTTTGGAATTTATTTCATGGGCTTAATCTGTTATTTGCTTTGAAATCATCAAAACAGTCAAGATAAAGCAGTGTTTGGATTTACTGTGATCTATGTGAACCAGAGTGTTTCAGTTGCTAATTGTTGTTTCACATGTCACTTAGGTCCCTAATAACTCAGTCATACATTAAAATCCAGTTGTTATGAGTAAAAAAGTCAAAATGATGCTTAATCTCAACTTATGTGTGCACTGTTAAAGTTTCATATTGCTTAATCCCTCAAAACCTTTCATAAGTAGTTATTATATCTTAATTTAGTGTCATATTACTTTATTATATCAATATCAATCAGTATATTAGGATTAAAGTTCACCAAATTCAATCTTTTTGGTTTTCACAAAAAGTCAAAGCTGCAGCAGCCCTGCAGGTTCATAAGCTGCTGATCTAGGGCTAAATTAGACCTCAATTGGGAAGATTTTGATGGGGCTTTTGTGTTTTTTTAGATACCCAGTAGTGCTAGCTTGCTTTTGCCCCCATTAGGTTGCCTCTTAACAGCTTATTTGAGTGCTTAATCTAGTCTGAAAGTAGGGGTGTTTCCCTGATTTTTCTGTGTATAGTTTTACATCAGCCAAGTGCTGATCTTGCTTATCCTTAGTGCTTATTTGCATTTTTAAGTTGTTTTGTGCTTATTATAATTGTTTAATCCACTCCTGAGCTTTTGGGAATTTTTGGATATCATTTAGCTTATTTTGGGCTTATTAGCAAACTGCTTAATAGCCCAAAAGTGCTTATCAGGCTTATTAGACTTCAAATTTTATTTTTCTTACCTTTCTAATAATATTTTAGAATTATCTGTAATTTTTCATAATTTTCCTAAGTCATTTAATATTTTTAATCTTTTTAATTAGTTTATAATAGTAATTAAATCATAATAAATAGAAAAATAATCAGAAAAATATAAATCCAATTTTCATAATTTTCTTTTGTCATTTTTAATCTAGGAAAAATATAATATAATTTTTAGACTTTAAAAAAAACCAAAAATAGAAATATAGTGATAGCTTCTATTTAATAGAATTTATCTTTTTAAATTTTAATTAAGTAATTTTCATTTTTATAATTTTCTTAGCTTTTTCTCATCTCATAATATTTTTAGAAAAAGTTTTAGAATTTTCTTTGTTCATTTAGTATTTTTTATAATTTTAAATAGTTTAATAAGTTATTAAATAATAAATAATTAATAATAATTAAATAAAAAGTTAAAAAAAAATATGATTTAAGTTTTTAAATAAGTTTTAAGTCATTTTACATTTTTAGGTTTTAAATTTCATAAATTTTAGTTTTTGTCCCATTTTAGATTTTTCGTTACGCATTTTAGTTTATTTATTCGCGTTTAATTTTCCTGTGTATATCTGTTTTTGTTTGTTATTTAGAATTGTTAAAAAGCAAAAATCAAAAGCAATCTAAATCATCAATCACTCTAATCCTAGCTTTTAACAGTTTTCCATTCACATCTCGTTGGGAAACGATCCGGGTGATCACTTGCCTGGTTTCACAGTACACACGAGCATCCGGTTCTGAGACAGCATATATTTATATATAAGTTTTCAGACGGATCAAAAAACCCTCCCCATCATCCATATGATTCGGCCAACATGAGAGAAAGAAGAAAAGTTCATAAAAATTTCAAGATCAAGTGTTTTACAATCTCTATTAGTCCTAGATTTTAGGGTTTTGAAATATAAACCTCTAGGTTAATTATAGATTTTGCTACAAAAACTCATCCACCTCAAGTAAGTTTCAAGTAAACTCTTCTAATCTTTTATACTTTCATTTGATCTATTTCCAAGTTCTAGTAGCAAATCATGCAAATACATACATGTTACATACCACTTAATGTTTATTTTCTCACTAAAGATAGATCTAAAGATTTTTATTTGTAATCTCGTGAGATCCACCATTTTTGGTGAAGATTAGGAACTCATGACACCCTAAGAAGGTGTATGGTAGGCTTAGACTAGTTGTGGTGTTGATTGGAAGTGATAAATACAAGCCTTGAACTAGAAAAGTTAATTTTTACAAGCTATAAAAGAGGTTCTGTCCATTTTTGTGAAATCTGGAAAAATCAGTAAACATTGAGTCATTTTGGCTTATATTTTTAGAAAATAATCTTAAAAACGAAACCGTGGGCGTTGGAATGAGCAAAAACGAGCTTACGACGAGAAAGATACGTTAATTTTAAGTTTGACAACGAAAACTATTTTTCTGAAAATTTACGTGCTGTTACACGAATTTCAACGGGTAAAACGAGGTGTTGGACGTGATCTAGAAGAGCCGACATACTGAAAATATATTAGTTCACATTAATACGAAGCCGTGGATATAAAGAACGTAGAAAACGAACTTATAACGACCAAGATACACGCGTTTGAAACCCGACGATTACAACATATTTCCATCAGCTTTTCACTAAAATATTTGTAAGTCTAAAAACTGTTTTTGCAAGATACCATATTGAGAGCCGTTTTTCTCATTGATCAAGACCCGTATGGACAAAAGTTAAATGATACGAATTGACGATATTGTTACAAGGTTTCCAAAAACGTCGAGCTTATTTCCTAACATTTAACGTACACTATTTCCTGACTAGTTTTGCGAGACCATTTGGTCATTTTTACAAGTTGTGAAAAATATTAAATTGAGACGAAAACTCTATATTTATCGATAGATCACCAAACGACGATCGTGGGATATCGTTGCAACGTATTTACACGAAAAGTGTTTTCTAACTTAACGAGACGTCAAAAATATATTTTTCGACGATAAACACTATTTCCAAATTTCACGAGTGGTATCGATAACATACGTATTTGCATGTGTAGTATCATTTCATGACTTACATTAGATCATATGAATCATTTAGGTCGCGGTTAGAGCGTCCGTACCTCGATTTTCCTGCGCTTTACTTCTGTTATCATATCGGTTGTTCCAGGTGAGTTCATGGCCCCTACTTTTACTCGTTTTATAACCATTTTGGGGGAGAATACATGCTCGTTTTTACTTAAACTCCATGCTTGTTTTACCTGAAACGTGATTTGTCTTTCAAACATTATTGATTGGCTGAAATACTTGATTGATTACTCGAATGTATTATGTGTTTACCTATTACACACTTGATTATTTTCTTATGGACACAAGTGCACTAAACTACTACAGATTGCCTATGTTATGAACCGTTAAGCGCAAATGTTGTGAATAGATCTATTGGAATTGAACTCCCCGTTCGGGTGGTGTTCCCCACCTGGCTGTTATGACAAACGGACGCATAATCGTTTGAGAATCCTTGGATGTCCTAGGTAGACATCTATCAGAAACTTTGGGTGTCCGGGTGGTTTCCCCACTTGACTGATATGTCAAACGGACTGTGGTTTCCCCACTTGACTGTTATGTCAAAGTATGCCCAAACTATAAATGTTAAGGCTTCGGTGTCATGAACTAAATTCGACAATAACTCTATATATATTTGGAATATATTGGTCTTTGAATTCTTGTGGTCCACATATTACTTTTGTTTACCAGTAAACTTATTTGGCAGTGGGTTGTAAACACACAGGTTGTAAGTCTTGTATGGGCGGGACTTGGGACTGAGTGGATTTACAATGCCTTTGCTGGGAAATCTTTATTCAAATTCTTTACATTTAAATTAAACTCTATGAACTCACCAACCTCGTGTTGACCCGTTAAAGCATGTATTTTCAGGTTCTTAAAGTGTTAGCTCACAACTGGCGGCTTTTGGCATGGCATGGCATGGTTATAGGATCGAGATACTCTGATATTCATTTGGGGATTGTTTTACTTATTTCATGGGCCTAATTCCGCAACACTTTATAATGATGTAAATTTAACACTTTTGTTAATGAATTTTATACTAAATGATTGAGGTAAAAACCGTTCTTTGTACTTGTGTTGTGGTACCAATTGAGTAGCACCCCAGCGACGTGTAAGCTTCCGCTGGACCCGATTTTCGGGGTGTTACACCCAGTCCTCGCCAAGATTTCTCACAACAATTTCCCAGTCACCACGACTTCTCACAACAATTCCCGAGTCCTCCAAATGAACCAGTGAACACTCCACCGGAAGATATCTTTTCGGTTTTTCGACCGGAAAATGAACCGGTAAACACTCCATCAGTTTTCGAACAACAACCCAATCCATTTGGACTCACTGAAGATGAACTCAGACTTCTTGAGCAAGATGAGGAAGTCAGAAGAGAAATATAACAACAAGAACTACAAGAGGAAGCTGATCGTATGGAGCAGCAAGCCAGGGATGCAGATGATTCCTCTTCGAGTGAAGACGGTTGGGTCTTAGATGATTCCTTTCTTTAATTTGTAGTTTCATTTTCACCACCGTTTCACACAATTACCATCGTATGTTTAGGCTGTATTAGTAGATTTTGTAAGTTTTTATTAATGAACTATCTGATTAGGCTCTTAATGGTATTCCTTGTATGTGTTAAAAGTAACAATTTCAATTTCATCCAGTTAGATTGACAATGCAATTTTATGTTTAGCTTATCAAGCCAATGTTTACAAACAGACTACATGTGCTGTTATCCAGCCATAAATGTTTACAAAAGATGGAGGTTGGCTACGCAACCTATACTCCTACCCAAACCTAAACTGTTTATGCAACCAAGGTGCACAACCAAATGACATAGTTAATGTATAGACCTACTTGCAGATGCACCCAAGGTGCACAACAGACTACATGTGCTGTTATCCAGCCATAAATGTTTACAAAAGATGGAGGTTGGCTACGCAACCAAAACTCCTACCCAAACCTAAACTGTTATGCAACCAAGGTGCACAACCAAATGACATAGTTAATGTATAGACCTACCTGCAGATGCACCCAAGGAGCACAACCAAATGAGATAGTTATCCAACCATAATTGTTTACCAACTGACTAATTGTTTTTCACCCACTGACACAGTTATCCAACTGACATTGTTTTTCACCAAATGACTAATTGTGTACCAACTGACATAGTTATCCAACCATAAACCTTCACGTCGATTCAATTGAAATTACCTTCTTGTATTTCCAAAAGAAAGATATCAATTTTTCATGGTAGGCTAGAGAAAACTCCACGGGATCATCCACCATCAATGGAAGATTGTGTGTTAAACGGTACAAAAAGATGCATACCCAAACACCGCAATCCCCGTAATAACCCCCTTCTATAGGCACATCTTTTTCACATCGAAAAGTTATTGAATAACTTTTTTGATCAATGTTTTTCTTTGCTAATACCTCACTATATTCCAAATAAGTTGGAATTACCCGTGCAAAAGTGGCCCCTCAAATTATACCACCATTCACGGCCTTCTGGATCCGGACCCCCTAGGCTGTCGTATATTGTAACTACACCTGATCGAAGGTGCAGCACTCCGAGGGCCCAGTGAATCTTAGGCTCATTAATTGGGAAGTAAACCTACAATATCAAATGTGTATTAAAAAAAGTAACTACTGGATAAAGAAACATTGGCTGTTAAAAACAATCACAAACTCAACACAGCTATGCACATAGATAATCAAAAGCAGACCCAATTGGTATCTAATCCGTAAGTAGCCGTAATCACATAAAAGGCTATTAGAAACTCAACACAGCTATTAGAACTTAACCGAGACATATATTAGAACTTAACCAAGTTTCGTGATTCAAATGCCTTCAAACACATAAACACTAAGATAATCTACAGCTATAAGGAGAAATCTTGTCCCAATCACTACACATAAGCTATCATATGACTCAGACCTTAAGAAGTTTGAGTTTAAAAACACCATTGTTACTAAACTCCTAACTACTGGAAACCAAATATACGTATGTATTACTTTGGTCCCAAAAGCACAAATGTAACCACTCCCCACATCCCTCTTTTATATCTATGAAAATTGGAAGCAGTATCAGAAGTACAGCAAACACGGTAATTATAACACAATATATGCAATACAAGACTGAATTCTCAAATGTTTGTGACTATAGACTTAAGAGTTTAATTATTGCCTTGTGTTTGGAATTTATGATAGTTCACAGTAGATTCAAATTGCATTCATAAGAGTCTAATCATCACCACTTTGTTCTCTGTAATTTTAGACTATGTTAACTTTAATGTAAATCAAATATCGTGTAAACTAGGCTTCATAAGTACACATAATTTCAGTTATATAGTTATTAGTGGTGCGTAAACTAGAACAGCTAAACAACATAATGAAAATTGGTAGAACTGGACTTCTTACCTTTTCAACATTTTGGGCATACCAAGGCACACCATAAGTAACACCATTTGCATAATAGAACGGCAAATCATCTCGAAGAAGATGTTGGATGAAAAATGGGCCGACCATTACCCAATCCACATCAGCAGGTCTAAATTGCCACATATACAAAACCCATGCATCGATGTGCTGCGATATCAAAGTATAAAGAAAAAAAAAATTACATTAGCAAAATGACATATAGAAATTAAACTTTTCTAAATATTAAATAAGTATTTAATTACGTACCGAATCAGATAGCCAACCTCTTCTGTTACCTTCCTTGCCCACTAAAGCAACCCAAAGCTTGTTATAGAGGTCTCCATCAAACCATGGAAGATTAAATTCAATCTCCTTCCTTGACTGCAATAACATGTTTATCTCTGCATGAGCATTGACTCGGGTGGCTGGGAACCTTCAGGATGATTCAATTGCTGTGAAACATTTCGATGCGAAAAAAATTGATTACTAAGCTAAACTACTACAATCAGGTCGAATATGTAAGCTACCCATAGAAAAGTATATGTACCTCTCTCCACTCTTCAATTTGGATCTCACATCCATCTGCTCCAGCCAATGTCCGTATCTTGGATTTATACATCCTAGATCTAGGACGACACTTTTTCGACCTTCTTGTTGAAGTAGGTAGTGGAGCTATGTAAGGAGAAGACACATGTTTGCTCTTCTTTCTCTCTCGTTCAAATGGAACCCTTACGGTTGTAACAGCATCATCATTAATCCCTGAATTATCCGAATCTTGTTCCGCGTCAACATGTGTGACACCAACATGCATCTGCTCATCTAAACCATTGGTATCCTGAAACTGAGATACAAGTAAAACTAAGTAACCACTACATTTCCAACAAAAATATTTAGACGATGCGATATGAAACTTGCATACCATATTATCTGGAAGAGAGGAAAAATCAAGCAAATATATTAACTCATTTGCTGAATCCTGAAACAATAAATACAATCATTTGAAGGACCGCGCATTTGATGAAAAGACATGAATAATTCCACTCAATATCATTATCAGTAAACTAACTACAAAAATTGGTAAAACTTACACACGTACAAAAACTGCAATATTTACCTGTGGAGTTGGCGTAACAAGTATGTCTTTTTCCTTTGCTTTAGCAACAACAAGATCCTCTTCCATAGGCTCCTTAACAGATGACTTTATTAAAAGAAAAAAATAGTAAATACATAAATAAACAAATCATATATGTTAACGACTATTTAGTAAAACACATACCTTTGAATCTTCAACAACATCAACATTATCCTTAACATCAACATCAACATAAACATCAACATTATCAACATTTGGCTGCTCAACAACGCCTTTCATCATTTTATCAGCAACCTCTACCATAGGCTCCTTAACAGATGACTTTAAAAAAGGCTCTACCATAGGCTCCTTATCAGCAACATTTGGCTGCTCTACCATAGGCTCCTTAACACACACCTTTGAATTCAAGGTAAACTAAACTTTCCAAATACTTTATCATATCCATACACTAACCGTTAGTGGAAAATTAAAGTTCACAAAATTTTGCAAAAGAATTTACAAGATTGTGTGTACCGCCGATGCACTAAGTCTTCGCAAGATCATAAGCTGTCAAAACAGTTGCCCATGTAGTTTGAACCTGATCAGGAGTACAGACTACCTCCGCCGTGTCTTAATCACAAGCAGGATGAATAATCTGAGGCCCGATATCTAAGCCCAACTCTACAGGGTTAAGTAAACCGACCATCTATGGTTCAAGGATGCCCGGATCTACCCCTTGATCCGTTTCCCCCCAAAGATTCCCATAGAATAGCCGATTACCACCATGGTGATACAACACTTGGATCGATTGCAAAGACAAAAACAAAGGTTTCCAACGCTCGCACTTGAAAATTGTTTTGTAAAATTGTGTGAAGTTTGATTTTCCAATAACACATTTGGCACACTTAGGCAGATTAACAACAACAAACACAATATACAACTCCCAAAACAGCCATCATTTGTCAAACTTAGGCACAATATACAAGGTAAACTAAACTTTCCAAATACTTTATCATATCCATACACTAACCGTTAGTGGAAAATTAAAGTTCACAAAATTTTGCAAAAGAATTTACAAGATTGTGTGTACCGCCGATGCACTAAGTCTTCGCAAGATCACAAGCTGTCAAAACAGTTGCTCATGTAGTTTGAACCTGATCGGGAGTGCAGACTACCTCCGCCGTGTCTTAATCACAAGCAGGATGAATAATCTGAGGCCCGATATCTAAGCCCAACTCTACAGGGTTAAGTAAACCGACCATCTATGGTTCAAGGATGCCCGGATCTACCCCTTGATCCGTTTCCCCCCAAAGATTACCAAAGAATAGCCGATTACCACCATGGTGATACAACACTTGGATCGATTGCAAAGACAAAAACAAAGGTTTCCAACGCTCGCACTTGAAAATTGTTTTGTAAAATTATGTGAAGTTTCATTTTCCAATAACACATTTGGCACACTTAGGCAGATTAACAACAACAAACACAATATACAACTCTCAAAACAGCCATCATTTCTTGTTCAAAAAACTTAGCACAATATACAAGGTAAATTACAAAATTTTCCAAATTAACTTTATCATATCCAAACACTAACCGTTAGTGGAAATATTAAAGTTCCACAAAATTTTGCAAAAGAATTAATTATACAAGAATTGTGTGTACCACCGATGCACTAAGTCTTTGCAAGATCACAAGCTGTCAAAACAGTTGCCCATGTAGTTTGAACACTGTTTCAATACAGAATCAGGATAACAACTTAATCACTCTTCAGTGTTTAATACCAAACCTACAATGAAAATCCATGGCACCATGATCCTAACCCAAAGACCATTAGAATAGGATTATGGTGAGTAAACATCACATTGTTCAAGGGATTTCCAATGATCACCTTGAAAATTTTCTTAAAATTTATAGAAGGTAGCCATTCCAACCATTTGAGTACAACACTTAGAAATTAACAACAACAACAAAGTTACAACCACACTTGAAAAATATTACTTGAATTTCATTCCTAACATACATGGCACACTTAGCGTTACAACCAACACTATACACTCCATAGCCATCAATTGTTAACTTGGTACAAGCCACTAAATATTACACCCATCCCAAATAGCCATCTAACTATGTAACAGTTTATTCAAATCACTAGCAATCAAATAACAACTTAATACTCTTCAGGTTTTAATTACCAACCTAACAATAAAAAAATGACATACGCATAAAAACATAACCTCCCCTATAAACTATAGATAAGATGTGTAGCCTTAAGCCGGAAAAATGTTTAATTGTTTGTGATTTCACAACAATTAGAAAATTTTTAAATTTTAAGACAACGTGAGCCTTCCATAGGATCCTTAATAGTAAATACATAAATAAACAAATCATATATGTTAACGACTATTTAGTAAAACACATACCTTTGAATCTTGAACAACATCCGTAACATCACTGGGAACCGTAACATCAGTCGGAACCTTAGCTGGCTTGACTAACTGCTCTATAGCAGCTAAACGACCTTCCATCCTAACCATCCTCTTTAAAAGTTGTTTCTTGGTCATGCGCCTAGTGGATTCATCCACATCCACATTACGGATACGTACCTCTGTGCGAACTTCTTTTCGATGAAACTTTCGAGCAACCCTAGCCTTGATCTTATCCCGTTTAACTGGTTTGTATGAACTTGAACTTGATCCACCAGCTTTGTCAAAATATTCTAAACTTGAGATCAACCAGGGTGATGCCTTCTCGACAGCTGTTGGAATGATAGTTTGTAGGGGTGTTGTTACATAAAAAAGTTTGTCATAATCTGATTTGTTAAACCCCGTCACATTACCCCAAGCAACCCCCCGTGGAAGAGCCTTCTCATTTTTGTCCCACCATAGCTTTGACTGAGGAAAGGTTTCAAGTACAAAAATCTGTAATGTAAACAAGCGTTCAGTTAGATGGAAACTCCTCGGTTCATGGATCAATGTAAGCAATAGAAAAATGTGGATAAGACAACTAGCATTTCTAATGAATTAGGGTAGTACATGAAATTTGCTCCTAGTCAACAACTAGCATTTCAAGTTTAGAAACGGCGCGACTCTCCCACTTTTCAACACAATTAGTCACGCGGATAGCATGGAAGTCCAATTGAGGTGCAAATGAAATCAAAAACTCATATTTGAAATCAAACCTGAAAAGTTTTGGGTCAAAATCTTATAAACCCAAATTCAAACTTCTATACGTTTCAAACTGATATTACACAGCTTGCAAAATTTCCAGCCATTGTGCACACATATCATGATATCAACGCACATACTATATGTTCTCAGCTCACACTTAAATTTATTCTTAACGCAGTTAACAAAAAAACAACAAAATCCACAAAACATGAAAAAGAGCAAATACTCAACTTAAAATATATTTTCCATACATAACGCCACGACTTAAAAAGCATGCATTTTTACACATCTAAGCTGTGAAATAAATTATAGAACTTATGAGTTTATAAACTATAACTTATGAATTAGCCTATGTGAATCAGTCACTAAACTGTGAAACAAATTAATAGTTAATGATACACGATATACTTAATAAGTAAGAAAGTATACTAACCTTCAGTGCGAAAGCAAAACCGTATAAGTTATAGACTGCCTGGTATACCGCGCCCTTTCTTGCATACCCTTCCATATACTCACTTTTTTTTCTAGAAACCAACATGTAAATCCTGTCATGCAATTCCTGCCACATATGCTCCCCCCCCCCCCCAAGGAAAAGCATTCCATGCATCCAAATCATCAAATAGAACCACAATCTCATTGACCATCACATGTCTCATCTCTTGACCCATGAAAACATAATCAGCCGCTAGTATAAGGCAAACATGCACAGTATCCTCATCCGATATGTGCTCAAATTGTTGACTCTCAAGCATGCGTCTTAGGTTTTCCCCCCTTCAAATACTTAAGACCGGGGAACACACGCTTCATAAAACTAGACTTAACACCATCCAAACTGTCTAACGAGATTTTCCCAAATCGAAAACCTGTTATAAGACAAAACTCTCTCCTCCCCATCTGTATCGTGTGTTGGCCAACATCAAAAATAAAGGGGGTATCATAACTTGGGTCCGTAACATTCCTTTGGTGAAAAAGAAGGAAATTCAAAAGATGGTTGTCATGATCATCCGTTCTAATGTTTAGCCACGGACCGAAAACACTACTGCTAAACAAATTATAACAATGTTCCCCCCTTTTAGCTAGATGATCTCTTATCTTTGTCGGTAGGTATAATTTACTTCTAATGGTTACCCTGGCATTAACAACCTATATAAACAAAAAAATAATAAACAAATCAAGATTATGAAGTAAACCATAGTAAAGCTTCTTACATTAGAAATTTCAATATCACATCGACTGCTCATAAATTTGTTACCGTGCAACATTATTCTTCACATATTAGGAAAGGGCGTTATATAACGTTCACCTATTCTTCACATCGACTGCTTAGGCATAAATTCTATGCAAATTGCAAATACAAACTATGCTACCAGATTCAGAACACGCATAAGAATTAATGATCATATACAATTAATAGCCTATATCTTTTATCGCAAACTTGGGTTAATTTGAGTATAAGTTATAAAACTCAAGTAACTTCCATTTAACCTACATTCCATTCAATGAATAAGAAACCTTAAAAACATTTAACCTACATTCCATTACAATAAAAGTTCTAAGCCAATGTTGTGACATATTTTATCAAAAACTATTTATCCTACATTCCATTTCATTTGGCCCCAAAGTTGTGACATATTCTCCCAAGGCTGGTCCCGGAATCTTTCCAAAGGGCCGAGAAGTATAATGTTTGGCCTACAATCACCCAACAAAAAAACTAAACTACATACTCAAACAACCAGGCAAAATAACAACCATATGATCCAAGAACTCACAACCCAATTCTAAAGTGACATCAAGTAGTTAGCACAAATTCGAAGATATGCTATCAGTGTCTTCACCATGTTATTAAAAACTAACATAGCACTTTCATCACCCCATAATATACACTAATCTTTAAATTCAGGAATGGTTCAAAACACACAAAGAAGAAAGTAAGAAGAAACAAAAGTAGCTTATTGATAACACTACCCATTCTAATGTTCAGACTTTCGTCAAATACTAATTAATTCAAACAAGAATATATGTACAACCTTAAAAACGATTTTATCAAAAACTATTTATCCACGAGGCCAACTAAACAAAAAGAAGTGCAAGTTCTCGGGGTTTATATCATTTACTGCTTCTTTAAGTAAACCCTAATCAAAAAATCAAAATAACACTAACTATTGTTAAAGATAGCACTAACTTTTTGCACTAAACCCTAATAAAAAAATCAAAATAGAACTTACGTGAATTCTAGTCGCCATTGCACAACAAAAGAAACACAGATCCACTAACACCTTAAGATTTGGGATCAAGATCGTTTGATTTCAACAGAAATTTGATATGTGTGTGTTTTGTATGTGTTTTTTTTATCGGTACAGTGATAGTTTTTTATTCGTAAAAACAAAAGTGAAATAATAAAATATGTTTATAAAGTACAAAAGAAAGTCCAAAAGTAAGATTTTAAAAGTACATGATAGGAAAAAAGGAAGATTTTATTCTGAAAAGTAAAGATACTTTGTTCTTTCCCAATAAAGGTATAGCCGTCATTCGCACATTCGCACACCGTCGTTCGCACATTTGTTTAAAAAAGTCAAATGGCACGTGGGGTATAATGGTCGGCTGAAAGTACTTGCAAATGATTGGTGTTATACTTTATGTCTGGACACGTGTCAACATATTTGTGGAGTCGCACATTCGCACATGACCATTTTGGGAATGAGCATTATTTTTGTACTTTTTTTTTAAAGTTAAATTTTTATACCATTTTGAGAATTAGCTCATAATGTATTCTCTTACTATCAACCCTTTTCTTAAAAAAATATATAGCCTTGAATCAAAAATAGTATTGTAGTATATCACAATACAAAAAAGAAAAAATTACCATTTTAGTATTAAAAAAAAACCTTGATCTATTTAATAGTCATTTTTCACTCCTTTTTCCCATTTTGGTCATGCTCAACTGCTCAACCGCTCAACTCCATTAGCTTCTTGCCACATGTCATTCCTTGTACTATTTTCTGGTACAACAAAATCTTTAGAGAATCTCTTTTACTATTTACTTTATTAAAAGTCAATGCTCAACCGACGGTGCTCGACTGACGGCGTACTTTTTGCATTGGAAAAGTAAAAACTCTTTTGGAAATATTTTTGTTGTACTTTTTTTTTCTTTTTGCTTGTACTTTTTTTTCCTTTTTGCTGCAAAAAACACACACACACTACACTGATAATTCCAGAAACATACACTAAAACACTATTTTGGAAATTAAATTCAAAAATTTTACCTGTTTCAATTAAAATCTAAAAACACACACTAAAACACTGTGCATGGCTTAGAGCAAATACCACTATCACAAAATACACAGACAACCATCAAACTCTATAATATCCTGATCAAAGATATGGTTTCTAGAGAAGCAAGTAAAATGTGCGATTTGCACAGTAACCCACACGTTTTTTTTTTTTAATTGATCGTTTGCTATTTTTGGTTTGAATCATTGTTTGTATAAGCCTTTTCGTTTGCTATTTTTGGTTTGATTCATAGGGTTTTTCAATTTTTTTATAGTATTTGAGGTTCATTGTGGGTAGGGTTTGCTTATTCTAGCTTTAAGTGTTGATTTTGCTTTTTTCTAGTTCCGTACTGATTATTTGTTAGTGCTTATCACCATATAAATAATAGACTTTGTAGCATTTGTGAAGAGAAATAATGTCATGTCTGATTATTTGCTCTAGTTTGCCCTTTTAACTGCTTATTTTAAGTGCTTATTTTAGGCAATTTGTAGTGCATATAAGGAGCGTTTAAGCAAAATCCAAAAGCTAAATACTCTTTGTGAAATAGGCATTATCTGCATTGTATTCTTAATAGCATAACGAGGTAGGTAGTTGGCCTGCATTGTCCTTGTTTGATCCTTATCGCAAACATATTAGTTGCCCTGCATTGTCCTTGTGTATCACCAAAGATATGCATAGGATTATATATGCAATTCGTGCAATATGACTCTTAAGACTTGAATAATGTTGTTGCTTGTTGTGTTAAATTAAAAGAAATCAGGAAAGAATGTTTTGAAACTGATTATTTTGTTAAATGGTATGTTTGGGATTGGTAGAAATCTTGATTGAGTTTTATAGTCTATATTTGTTAAATGTTATGTTTGTAAACTATTTATTTTAACATATGCTATTGTAACATATGCTAATATGGCTATGTTTTGTTTGTTTTTCTGTATAGTTGTATGCTGCCAAGGTGAGTACCCGAACAAGGTTGCACTACATAAAAAAGATGAGGCAAAAATTGAGTTGCAATCCTCTTCGGCTTAACTTTTTTAAAAGCACAGTTTTCGGGCAATGGTTGAATATCAAAACATACGAGCATGACAACCATTTGCTTCATTATGTACTTCATTATCAACGCGAGGTTGAAAACCCTGATATAAATACTCCCATGTATTTTGATATCTGGGGACACACTCTTGAATTTGGTCGGGAAGATATGTGCTTAGTCTTAGGTTTTCGATTTGGTGATGTTTCTTTAGAGCATTTAAAGAAACGCCAATTTGGTTTCGGTAAGCGTATGTTAAGTTTTCTTAAAGAGAGGCGTAAGGAGAAAATTAGTGATATAAAGACTGAACACCTTTTTCGGATTCTAAGTGACCAAGTTGAGTTTGATGAACTTTCAAATGATGATGTTGTACGCCTTTGCCTGCTTCTATTCTTAGAGAACATTTTTTATGGGCAAACAGGAAAGAAATTTAATCCCCAATGAGATCCTAGTTTTGGTAGATGACATTTATGCATGGAATGCATTTCCATGGGGCGAGTATATTTGGGTTGAGTTTCACAAGAAGGTTTATAATGCGGTTTCAAAGGTTAGAGACCGACACATGACAGAAATTGCTTCCAAGGGCGATCGTTACACTGCAACATATACGTTGTGTGGATTTGCTTTCGCGTTGAAGGTTGGTACATTTCATAACTATTAATTCATTAATAATAATTTAATTCAGTATTGTAACTTGTCATTTTTATGCTAACATTAATAATAATTTTTTTCAGATTTGGCTTTTGGAAACCTACCGCAATTCAAAAAATTGGTGGATTAAAGAAGACAATGTGAACCCTCGGGGTGTTGCTTGGGATGATGGACAGAGGTTTGAGAAGACTGATTATGATCTTCTTTTTCATACTACTGAATGTTTTCGCCTCGTACCGACAGGTTATAATATTCTCTTTTAGACACATTGTTTATGATTTTTAATGTTATTAAGAGCATATGGTTAGTTTATAAATACATTTTTTTATTTCAGAGACTGAGATGAATGAACTTTGGTGGAGATCAAGTGTAGACTATTTCCGGAAGTATAATACGAGGTTGTACATTGATACAACACCTAGTCCAGCCATTGATACACGAGCAGTGAATAGATCAGGTCGACGGCTAAAGATGACACCACGGAGAAGAAGTGGTTCGGTTGTTGGGACAGATGTTCATAGGAAGGTGGATCAAGACATGCCGTTTATGGGGGAAGTCATGACACCTAGAGGAACAATTACATCTCAAATGGCTAATATGCAAATGCAAATTAATCAATTACATAATTATCTCAAGCATTTGAAGCCTGATGAGGTTAGCCACATTCCGACTGTGAATGAAGAATTGCCACCTAGTGCAACAGTTTTAGCTCAAATGGCTCATATGCAACGGCAAATTAATGAACTTCATAATTATATCAAGAATTTGAAGCCTGGCGGGGTTAATGAGAACAATGGTGGTCAATCCGATAGTGCACGAGCTTTTGTTGAAAAGGTTATATTACTAACAATCCTTTTATATTTAGTTTTGCTTCTAGAGATTATACAGATGAATTATGAACCGCCATATTAATGAATCACGAAAGGCATATGATACTAGTGATGTATTTTAAAAACTTAACCTAAACTACTTTAGTTCATTACTAGGCTAGTATTTATGACACTAGTGATGTATTTAATAACTTCACCTAAACAACTATACTTCATTACTACACTGCTACTTACTACACTACTTTAGTTTATAAATAGAGAACTCCCAAGCTGTAAACTCATTCATAACTTCACTTCTAACTTGCATTCTTTATCAAAAATGTCCGACAACATACTGTTTGAAATTCAAATGGAAATCATTACTAAACTTCCTGTACATGCCTTACTTCAGTTTAGAACTGTTTCAAAGACATGGAATACTTTCATCGACAACTCCAACTTCCTTGGTTTCGGTGTTCGCCCGACTGTGCCTTGTTGTTTGCTTATAATGTATAAGCAAGGTTTTGTTGAGTCAAAATCTATATGTTTTGTTGATAATAATGTCAATTTGTCACAACAACTTTTCGTATTTCCATGTCTTCCTAAAGTCATTTGTATTACAAGTTTAAGATTTTTGAATCTTGTGCCAATTGGCACCTCTCATGGTTTGTGGTGTTTTTTTGATTCTTTTAAGATGGCTGTTCTTTGGAACCCATCAATAAGAAAATTAGTTGCTATAGGAATCCCTTGTTGGTCAATTCAATCTGAATCTGATAAAGTTTCTGTGGGTTTCTATGTTAATCCACACACTTTTGACCCTACAATTTTAAGGATTTCATATCCGGTTCATGGACATGGATCGTGGAATGTTTCAGTATTTATATTGAGCTCCCGGCGCTGGAAGAAGTTAGAAAATGAACATCTGCCTCGTCAATCAATCCGACTTAAACGGTCAAGTCAGGTTGTATTAGGTAGTTTTATTTATTGGGCGGCTTCTGAAAGGATATTTGGTTATGATGGTGTTTCTTCTCAAAAATGTTATATGATTGTCTCTTTTGATTTGTTTAAACACAACTTTTCGGTATTAGATATACCTGAGAGCTTAAGAGATCGGATTCCTGTACCTTTCTATATTTCAAAGCTAGGAGAGTCTCTTGTTATTTATGGAAACATTATAGGAGATCAATGGCACACGTTCTGTTTATGGCAAATAAAGTTGGATGGTGGTAACAAAATAAAATCGTTTAAAACACTATCTAACATTTCCACTCCTCATTTATTAAAATTACTTGGATTTACGAATAGCGGGGATCCAATTTTTGAATCTGATCAGCCCTACCAAATGGATCACACTCTTGAAGTCTTCCAAGTTCGGTCACAAGAATTTATTAATCTTCGTGTTGAAGCAGATGCAGGGTCCTTCTTCATGAGCCCCTACAACGAATCATTACTTCTGCTTACTCATCCAGATTGTTCAATATATTAATTTGTATCTTATGTAGGATTGTTAGATAGTTGGTCTGTGTTTATCTATATTTGTTTGTACGTTTGAGTTTGTACGTTATTCTAACTGTTATGTATAATAGAACCATATTTTTATTTGTTTTGTTTTGCTTATAACTTTTTGATATGTTTCTTTATTCAGTACACCGCAATTAGTGAACCAATTATTTAACGTAAGTATATAATTTTTTTTCAGACCGGTACTGAAAATGACGATAATATGGATGTAGATCATGATTCAAAGGTTTGTTCTTTACAATAGTATATGTATCAAACAATGGTTTACATTTGTTGATTGCTTTGATTAATATATATATATATATATATATATATATATATATATATATATATATATATATATATATATATATATATATATATATATATATATATATGTTGTTTTTTTTGTAACCAACTGGCATTGATGCTATGGATGTTGGTGTTAATGCAAATATGAATGTGCAAGAAGATATCTTGAGTTCTTCTGGTAACGATTTATCTACACAAGAAGTGCAAGAAGTAATAGTTGACCTTTTTGGTGGTCAGGTAATATATGCAAGTTATTTTGTTTATTTATGAGTTAATACATACCCAAATTTGGCCTGTTTACACGTGTATTTTATTAGGATGATAATGTTTGTGACATTGAGCAAGATGTGACAACTAAGCAAGTGATGAATGAACCCGAAAAGAAAGATGTGGAAGTGAAGGGCGAGATGAGTGAGGAAAAAAACATACAGTCTCCTTCTAATATGGTAAATATACGTTAAACATGTATACTCACATATTAAATTCCTCAGACACGCACATTTAAAAGATAGTAAACTTTTTTTCAGGTTGATACTCATTTTGGAGTTGATCAAGATATGGAAGTGAAGGGCGTGATGAGTGAGGAAAGCAACTTACAGTCTCCTTCTAAGATGGTAATAATATGTGTAACATGTATACTCACATATAAAATTTCTAAGACACGCACAATTAAAAAAAAAAGTAAACTTTTTTACAGGTTGAGACTGATGAAGTTGTGGAAATGCAGGGCGTGATGAGTTAGGATAAAAACTTACAGGTTGAGAATCTGGTTAATCTAATAAAATTTAACAAACATGGCATTCACACATAGTGAACTGTTTTTCAGGTTGAGAATCTTGTTAAAGTTAATGAAGATGTGGAAGTGAAGGGCGTGATGAGTGAGGTGCAAAACTCAGAGTCTCCTTTTAACCCGGTAAATATACCTTCATAATGTTAAGATAAAAAAAAATCATTTTCGACGGGAGCTCTTTTTGGCGATTGATTTGGTTATTTAGTGCTCTTGTAGTTAGCCATTTGAGTTTAACATAGACATTCAAGCCACTAGGATAAGCATTACAAAGTGGATATTTAGCAAAGAGTATTTATGACATGCAGAATTACTCTTTGCTTACTATGTATAATTAATCACACAGCTAGTTACCAAAACTTTTTATAGAACAAAAAGCACTTGCTCAGAACTATGCTCACAGATACGGTGATAGTTTTAGATGTGATTTTTTTTTAGATCTGGCGCAAAGCTCAAAGTCTCCTCACACTAAGTAAACTGTTTTTCAGGATGTTCTTTTTTTTGGCGATGAGGAAGATGTGCCACCGATGGACGTAAAGTCAGAGTCTGCTTTCAGTCTTATAAGTAGCACTCCTGCTAACGTTATGTATGTTGAGTCTATTGACTGTGATGAAAATAAGGTTACAACCCTATGTGTGCCTGATGAACTCAAATAAGTACATTTTATTACTATCATTTATCCTAATTATTTGACTTGTTTTATTATATTATGTATGAGGATTGATACTTAATCGTTTACTTTTGTAATTCTCAGGTAAAAACAAGCATTTGGTGAAACTTGGCGATTTTGGACTTATTATGGAGCAAAACATGCAAGAAGTTAAGAGTCTACTGAAATGTACAAGATCAAGACATTCTGCTCCAGATGCGCCGCATCTTGCTTATCACATACGGCGCATCACTATCAATATTTCACCAGATACGATCCAAGATACAAGAGGACATGCGCCGCATCTACTTATGAAGTTACGCCGCATCTTCTGGCGGTGTACGAATATTCCTGAATATTATAATCTTGGACCCCACGCGAAGTTAAGTCAATGCGCCGCATCTACTTACTAGATGCGCCGCATCTTACCCTCAGACAGAAACTATAAATACCCCAAAGACCAGACGAGTTAAAAAGTTCCGAAGTTCGACAGAAGACCGAAGTACAGAAACCTAGGACGAATTCAGACGAATAGGCAGCACAAGACACACCCAAACAAAGATACAAGAGCTGTAAGAAGGTGCTGCATGTGTTTAATTCATTAAGTAGTTTTGTTTTATTGTGTTAGTAAACTTTAATTCATCAAGATTGGTGGCTTGTGTAATGTGACAACGGAAAGATTGCACTCCCTTAAAACTGCTTTCTCGTTAATTAAAGTTTATATGTTGATGTCTTTGGTGACTTTTATTAGTGCAATGATAACCTCTGTGTCTAGCTGAGCGTTGATCGGGTCGCCATGCCTCTGCCCTCGCCTATTTATTAGATCGCCTATGCATTCTATCGTCTGTAGAAAAGTAGGAAGAAAGATAAATAGGATAGTCATAAGTAATCATTAAGGGTTTACTCGCCGATAAGATTAGAACCAACGAGAAAGGACTTAATCTCGGTGCGTTGCATCGAACTATACACTTCATATAAAACTAGCAATAAAACAAGTGACAAACTACTTATCTATCAGGACAGATCTTCTTATTGTCTCGAGTATTTATCTGTGTACGTGTGTGCTATTCGCTGATTCGTGCCTATTAGTTTAGTTTATTATTTAATTGCAACCAAATCGTGCCAGTCTCTCAGGCTGAACCCCCTTGCATTAGAATAGGTTGTATAGCAAACTTAATATATTAAAATACTGATTAGAATAACTAGATAATACGTTCCACTCTTAGTGATCGACACTCTACTTACCATTATATTCATACTGACCGGGTACACTGCTCGTTAAGTGTGTGTGTTATTGATAAGTCGGCTAAATATAAATTTAAAACTTGAGTAGGCATTAATACTGCTAAACCGCAACGACACAACGCACCGCATCAAGTTTTTGGCGCCGCTGCCGGGGAGTGAATTGTTATTATCTGTTAATTTGATTAGTATTTTAATTAGGTTTTTAATTTTTTTTATCTAACCGCTAATTCTGTTGTGTATTAGATTAATTTTCATTCATTGTCTTATTTTGCATATTTTCTGTTTTTGTGTGTTATTTGTTTGCTTTTATTTGTGTTTATTTTCGTGTGTTTTATTTGTTTTTATTTTTCGTATTTTTTGTATTCTGCTATCGTTGTACTGAGCTAAATCGAACGATACGGCGCATCTGATCTCTCAGATACGGCGTATTGCGTTTAATTTTTATAAAATACAACGCGTTTAATTAATTCGATACGACGCATCTTTTCCCCAAGATACGGCGTATCTGTTTTTGATAAAAAAAAAATTTCTAAACGTTAACGCCATACGACGCATCTGCTTTAGCAGATACGGCGTATCTATTATTTTAATTAAAAACAGTTTTCGAATTATTAAACAGATACGACGCATCGATATCTGTCGATACGGCGTATCTTCTGAATCAAAAATCTTATATTTTGAAACGTAACGAAAATACGGCACATTAACTTTTGTTAATACGACGCATTTAATTTTAAATAAATATCGATTTTTGATTATTAAAATTGATACGGTGCATTCTAATTTCTAAGCGGCGTATCTATTTTCTGAATAAAAGTCTGATTTAATTTTAACGATTATAAGATACGGCGTATCCAGCTTTTTGGATATGGCGCATCGTCTGCAGATATCAGTAACTTTAAATTTTTGTATTCCGTTTTCGTTGTTAATTTTCTGATATATTACTTTCTCGAGCATACCCTACTGATATTTTTGTGTTGGTTTCAGGAAGTGCATGACCAGGAGTTCTACGAAGAACTTGATTCAACCTTTCGAAGATCCTGAACGAGTCTTTCATTCGCTTAAAAGGCTTTTCAACACAAAAAGCTTTGATACTTCAAGTTCATTCGAGCTTGATTATTTTTCTGAAGAGAAAGAGGAAGAAGAAACAGAAACAATGGGCGAAAACACAACTATGGAGGAATACATGAACAAAACCCGTGCTGATTACACTTCAGGAGTTGCTAGACCAAAGTTTGATGATAAGTCAAAGTTTGAATTGAAGGGTCAGTTTCTCAAGGAGCTAAGGGAAAATGCTTTCAGTGGATCGGAACATGAGGATGCTAATGAGCATGTTGAAAAGGTCCTCGAGATTGCGGATTTGTTTACTTCAGAAGGAGTGACTGACGATCAAATCATGCTAAGAATCTTTCCACTCTCACTAAAAGGAGCTGCTAACAAGTGGCTAAGGAATGAACCTGCTAGTTCAATAACTACATGGGAAGATTTGAAGAGCAAATTCCTGAAGAGATATTGTCCACCTGCTAGGACTGCTAAAAAGATGGAGGCTATCAACAGTTTCAAACAAGAGCCTGATGAAACTCTTTATCAAGCTTGGGAAAGATTTAAAGATTTACTGGTAAAATGTCCTCAACACTATCTAACCCCTATGCAGGAGATAATATTGTTTTATCAAGGATTGGACGTGCCTACTAGACAAATCTTGGACGCTAAGGGAGTTGTGCCTCAAATGAGTGCAACCAATGCTAGGAAAGCAATCCACGAAGCTGCTGATCATTCTCAAAAATGGCACGATGGGACCTCTACTAGATCTAAGAGCAGCACTAATTTTGACAGGATTGCTGCTATTCAAGCTCAATTGGATAAAATTAGTAGAGAGATGAAGAAGCGTGATGAAAGAGTGTATGCTGCCCAAGTTGGATGTGAAAAGTGCGAAGGACCTCACTACACTAAGGATTGCCCGAATAAGAATGAAAGTGAGACGTTTGAAGAAGCATATTACACCCAATTTGGACAACCATTCCGACCTTCAGGAAGATTTAGGGAAACTACCCCGGGATTCTATCAAAAGAACAACTTCAATCCCGCTTATCAAGAAAGGAGGTAGACTTTAGAAGACACTCTAAAGCAAATTATGGCCGATGCTGCTAAAAGACATGAAGAGAATACTGCTATGATCAAAGAAATCCGAGCTTCAACGGACACTCCTACAAGAAATCAAGGAGCTTCGATCAAAGCATTGGAACAACAAATTGGTCAAATGAGCAAAGTTCTTCAAGAAAGGGGATATGGAAGTTTACCTAGCTCAACCGAAACCAACCCAAGAGATCATGTCAAGGCCATAAGCACCACTGAAGAAGTCACTCCTTACTTACCTAGAAGATCGATGAATGGTAATGATGGTGCAAGACCCAAATTTTTCTTTAATTCTTCAATCAGTTTAAGGAGACTACTCAAAGAAAAGACAAAGATTGAAGAAGAGATCAAGGCTACAATGAAAGAAGAGAGCTCTGCAACCGACTTAAATGCCTTACCTCATAAAGAAAAAGACCCAGGAAGTTTTACTTTGCCTTGTTCAATTAATGATATATCTTTCAATAATGTGTTAGCTGACTTAGGAGCTAGTGTTAGTGTTATGCCTCTTAAGACATTTACTACCCTAGAACTAGGAAAATTAGCACCAACTAAGTTACTTATTGAATTGGCTGATAAAACGGTAAAACGACCTGAAGGGATTGCTTATAATGTGCTAGTTAAGATTGAGAAGTTTATTTTCCCTGTAGACTTTGTTATATTATATATGCCCGAGGATGTTAAGGTTCCTTTAATCCTTGGAAGACCTTTCTTGTCTACTGCCCATGCTAAGATTGATGTGTTTAAAAGAAAAATCTCGTTAAGGGTAGGGAATAATAAACTAGTCTATAAGTGCCAAGATCCTGTTAAAAGCATAATTAGAGGTGTCTATGTGCTAGGATTAAGAGAGCGTATGGACCTCGATCTTGAAGCTAGACTTATGGGGGAAACATTGATTCAAAACAACTCAACTAATCCTAATCATGAGAACTTTGAGGAATTTATTGACCTTAATGTACCTACCGAACTTAGACGCGATGTTGTTAATGATTCTGATGATGAGTGGTATGATTGCGTAGTAATTAACAAACGTAGGAGAATAGTTGAGAAAACGAATTTGAATAATGATGTGTTTATTGAACTACCACCCCACCTTGCTTATTTATGCCTATATGATAATAAGAATTTCCCGTCTATCATTTTGTCATCTCTGCCCGAAAGGGACAGAACTTTGTTTACACAGATATTGAAGAAGAACGGCGTGGAAATTAAGGACGAGCGAGGAGTGTTCAATATTACTGAATTGGCAATGAGGGAGCGTGATGTTTCCGACTCCTTCAATGATCGATATTAATGAGCTGAACGTGAGTCTAACTTGAAGACTCTGGAATAAAGACAAGTGCTGACCGGGAGACAACCCGGATTTATCTTTTAATTTTCTGTTTTTGTGTCGAGTCAGTCAGGCCGCAGAGGATACGGCGCATCTCAATCCTGAGATGCGACGCATCTCCTGCACAGGTCATATCTTACTTTATTTTTTTTCTGCATTTTTTATTTTCGACTTTAAAACTTTTTATCAGTTTATTTCAATGCGGCGCATCCCTGGTTAAGGATGCGACGCATCTTCTATTCTGATCCGTACTTATTCCAGGCTCGATACGGCGTATCTTCTTCAATAAGATACGGCGCATCGACTGACCTGATGATTTTCATTTTTAATTTTTATTTTTTATTTTAACTAACTACTAATGTATTATGCAAGTTTGAACCTTTCTTAACTTAGGTGTGTTTTAAAGCCTTGGTGGTATTATAGATTCCTGCATCTCCTGTGGATACATTGATTATGAAGCTTAAACGTTCTCATCCACAAGAAGATGATTTTTGCTCTTATACAAATGGAGGATCATACCGAGCAAATCTCAGGGGAGTTTTTCTGTTCTAATTCTTTTATTTTCCAGTTTTTAACCTTTTATACAAACAACGAGGACGTTGTTTAACTTAAGTGGGGGGATTGGAGAATTAGAACACTTAACACTTACTTGTCCTAAACTTTTCAAAATATGCTTAAAATGTGCTTAATATATAAAAATTTAAAATTTTTTAGCATGTTTTTGTTTAAAGTCTAAGTTGCATAGCTGCACACATGACGTTATTTTCAAAAATTGTGATTTTTCAAAATTCACAAATCTATGAGTGTGCCGGTGACTTGTAAACTTTAGAACTTGGCTTGTATACTATTCGAGACCACCATAATAAGTATTATTTATATAATTAGAATGACTTGTCTAAATTGGTAAAATTTCTAGGATTACACCCAAATAGCCTTATATGTTATGTGTTATTAGCTAACTACACTGGTTAGTTAACCCCCGTATAAACCCTTTGTTACTCTCATTTTTAGAGTAAGATACCCCTAGAAAAACACTCAGAGCCATTCCTTTCGTTTCATACACCCTTTGTTAAAATGTTTCGTTACACCCTTACACCTTAGCCTACCCTATAGATTAAAATCCGTGGTTGGTTAATTGCTTTAGGCAAAGTGTGTTTCCTTACATTACCTGTGTTCGCGTGCGTAATTCATTATCTATGGTTAGGTCGGGAAATTGCACAATGCAATTGGAGTGAAAGTAAATATTGTATATCTTTGAGTTTATTTTTTGTGTGTTTACTACTTTCACTATTACCGTTATTTCTGAAGTCATGAAAAGTATGGAAAAATTATCCAGAATTATCATTATAGTGATGTGGTGAAATTTTACACATCTATGTTTATGTTAATAGTTTAAAAAAAAAAAAAAAAAAATTGAAAAAATGAGAAAAGAAAAAGAAAAAAGAAGAAAGTTGGATGTTTGTTTTAACCAACGATGTAAAGTTATGTAAGTGGTCGATATCACCACTAATTGTCGTATATTATATCTATGGATTGAATGGGAGTTGGCAGTTATGGGAACGCCAACTAAGGTTTATTCTTTGATTAAGATCTTGTTGAGTATAATTCGTGTCTACCTAAAGCGTGTGTTTCAAGTGTTAAAGCGTGAGTTATTCTATGATATGAGTCTTATTCATGGGATGGTTGGGATAGTGATTAACCACACTTAGGATTTTAATTTATTTGTTTTGTTTATTTTTTATTTTACACCAATTTGTATCCCAAATATTATCCATACCCTATATTATTCTTGATCCAAACCTTTGATTTATTGAGATTAGGGATTTGAGCAATCTTAAGTATCGTAGTCGTGAATTCGACTATGTATTTATGATTTTGTCGCCTTTTTGATATAATATTATTGGAAAAGATTACTTGGTCCTATCTTTAGCCTATTCAAGTTAAGGATTTGAGCAATTGCAAGTATCGTGTTCGTGGATTCGATCATGTATTTGTGATTTTGTCGCCTTTTCTGGAATTTGAGATCGATAGAGATTAAGGAGAATAATTAACCCTTAAACCTCAAAACCCTTTTTACCGCTTTAGACTTGTTATTCCTTGGCTTTAGTGGGGAGATGTGTATACTTGCCAAGCTTATGATAGAATATTCGTCACGACTGGACAGTTAAACGATTAGATTTGCTTTTATCAAATTATCTTATTTTTCTTCTAATTCGTTAAATGTTTGGTTGTGTGATTATGACAAAAATGAATACATGCTTAAATATAAAAATAAATCCTAATATCTTTTAGGATACATTTTCATAAGATTAATTCTAAGGTTTACTTGGGGACAAGTAAAGTTCAAGTGGGGGGATATTTGATGAACTCAAATAAGTACATTTTATTACTATCATTTATCCTAATTATTTGACTTGTTTTATTATATTATGTATGAGGATTGATACTTAATCGTTTACTTTTGTAATTCTCAGGTAAAAACAAGCATTTGGTGAAACTTGGCGATTTTGGACTTATTATGGAGCAAAACATGCAAGAAGTTAAGAGTCTACTGAAATGTACAAGATCAAGACATTCTGCTCCAGATGCGCCGCATCTTGCTTATCACATACGGCGCATCACTATCAATATTTCACCAGATACGATCCAAGATACAACAGGACATGCGCCGCATCTACTTATGAAGTTACGCCGCATCTTCTGGCGGTGTACGAATATTCCTGAATATTATAATCTTGGACCCCACGCGAAGTTAAGTCAATGCGCCGCATCTACTTACTAGATGCGCCGCATCTTACCCTCAGACAGAAACTATAAATACCCCAAAGACCAGACGAGTTAAAAAGTTCCGAAGTTCGACAGAAGACCGAAGTACAGAAACCTAGGATGAATTCAGACGAATAGGCAGCACAAGACACACCCAAACAAAGATACAAGAGCTGTAAGAAGGTGTTGCATGTGTTTAATTCATTAAGTAGTTTTGTTTTATTGTGTTAGTAAACTTTAATTCATCAAGATTGGTGGCTTGTGTAATGTGACAACGGAAAGATTACACTCCCTTAAAACTGCTTTCTCATTAATTAAAGTTTATATGTTGATGTCTTTGGTGACTTTTATTAGTGCATTGATAACCTCTGTGTCTAGCTGAGCGTTGATCGGGTCTCCATGCCTCTGCCCTTGCCTATTTATTAGATCGCCTATGCATTCTATCGTCTGTAGAAAAGTAGGAAGAAAGATAAATAGGATAGTCATAAGTAATCATTAAGGGTTTACTCGCCGATAAGATTAGAACCAACGAGAAAGGACTTAATCTCGGTGCGTTGCATCGAACTATACACTTCATATAAAACTAGCAATAAAACAAGTGACAAACTACTTATCTATCAGGACAGATCTTCTTATTGTCTCGAGTATTTATCTGTGTACGTGTGTGCTATTCGCTGATTCGTGCCTATTGGTTTAGTTTATTATTTAATTGCAACCAAATCGTGCCAGTCTCTCAGGCTGAACCCCCTTGCGTTAGAATTGGTTGTATAGCTAACTTAATATATTAAAATACTGATTAGAATAACTAGATAATACGTTCCACTCTTAGTGATCGACACTCTAC
The DNA here is from genome assembly GCA_021014915.2 of Artemisia tridentata subsp. tridentata. Classification (NCBI taxonomy): domain Eukaryota; kingdom Viridiplantae; phylum Streptophyta; class Magnoliopsida; order Asterales; family Asteraceae; genus Artemisia; species Artemisia tridentata. Next base: position 28,312,221 of record CP139501.1, on the reverse strand, counting down.
TTACCATTATATTCATACTGACCGGGTACACTGCTCGTTAAGTGTGTGTGTTATTGATAAGTCGGCTAAATATAAATTTAAAACTTGAGTAGGCATTAATACTGCTAAACCGCAACGACACAACGCACCGCATCAGTCTATTAGATCCCTTTTGAACGGGAGAGGAAGGTTAGCAAGGTTTATCAATCCCCCTTTGGAATAAAATTCATTTACTTTTGTTAATGATGTGGGTGAGGATTCCGATTTTAAAAGTGGGCCATGGTTAGGGTCGTTGAGTATGTGAAACCTGATGGCGGTATCATGATCGGTTGTTTTGCCGATATCAAAAAGGTTGTTGCGATAATCAAGTCTTGTACTCGAAATGTGTTGGGTGATCTCACGGTATCATTGAAAGACGTTTCAGGTTTAATTTTAGGTACAATACATCACAAAGTGATTAATGATGAGAGGTTTGAAAAGGAGATTACCGTCGGAGCTGTTTTGGTACTTCATAATGTTTCTGTTTTTTCTCCCAAACAATCTGGCAATCACTATCTTAACATAACAATAAGAAATGTGGTTAAGGTTTTCCCCAAGGATACGGTTCCTAACAATGGAACTGGTGTTGGTGGTAGTGAAGTGTAATCAGTGTTTAATTTTAAGTAATGTAATTTTTTTATCTAGTTTTTTAATGCAAGTTATGTTGTTAGATGTGATGTGATATTGAACAATTAAACAATATAAAACAACTAAAGTAAACGAATTTTATTCCAAAGGGATTAAAGCCGAACATCATTCAACACATTAAACATACGTTGTACACATTTGTACACATTTCATTTAGCAATGCACCTGACATACATGCGTGGTTTTCTGGATTCATTGCCAATTCGAGTTTTGTCTCCAACATCTTTATTCTTGTCTGTAGCATGTTTATTTGTAGATCTTTTAACTTGCAGCTGGAACATTCTGTTGGTAAATAACTTGTATATTGTGTTGAAGTTCCCGGTTCATAACAATTAGGTTGATGTGAAGGACCCGGAGATGAATTAGAAGAACTTAAATTGTGCTGGCTATCAAATTCATCCTTCCAAATGAAATATCTACATCCATAATCTTTTTTTGCGGGCTGTTACATGTTAAGAAATGGTTATGAAATAATTTTTAACAACTAAGTTACATATACGTTTACCATAAGATTGCTAAACTTTGAACGAGGACATGAATAGAAAAGTTTACCATAGCTATGCTCCTTATGTGATTTTTGTAGCACTATTTTTCCACCTCCAAATCGACACATTGGAAGATCCATACGAATTTGTAATTTTTCAAGCTCCTTAGATTGATTTGAGGATAAGTGTCTCCAAATATCTACCATATAATAACCACCACATTATGGACATTTGATGATCCATACGAATTTATTAAATATATCCAGTCGAGCATGGGACACTTGTCAAAATATGGGTTGAGTTGACTGCTCGACTGGTGGTTGGGGTGATGGATATATTTAATGTGGTGGTGTAGATGTAAAATAATGTAGTTATTTAGTATTAATTAAACCACCAACCCATATTAATTCATATTTAAAGTTAACATCTACCCCATCACATTTATTATATCCATCTCCCCAACTACCAGTCGAGCAGTCGAGCATGGGACACTTGTCAAAATATGTGACGGTGCTCGACTGACGGTGCTCGACTTGCAACTGCTCGACCGGGGGCGTACTTTTTTGGAAATGTAAAAGATCTTTACAAAATCTTTTGAGTTATTATAGTATTTATTAAAACCACCAACCCTATCAAGTCATACTTAAAGTTAACATTTATTATATCCATCTCCCCAACCACCAGTCGAGCAGTCTAGCATGGGACACTTGTCAGAATATGTGACGGTGCTCGACTGACGGTGCTCGACTTGCAACAGCTCGACCGGGGGCATACTTTTTTGCTTTGGAAATGTAAAAGATTTTTACAAAATCTTTTGAGTTATTATAGTATTTATTAAAACCACCAACCCTATATTAATTAATATTTAAAGTTAACATCTACCCCATCACATTTATTATATCCATCTCCCCAACTACCAGTCGAGCATGGGACACTTGTCAAAATATGTGTTGAGTTGACTGCTCGACTGGTGGTCTCGAATGCTCAACTGCTCGACTCCTCAACTGCTCGACTCCTCGACTGCTCAACTGCCCTAAACCCTAAACCCTAAACCCAATTGCTTAGCTGCTCCACTTTAATGCTCGACTGATCGACTCCTCGACTGATCGACTGCTCGACTATGAATATATTTAATGATGATAATTTAAATGTGAGTATAAACCTATATGGAATAATATTTGAAAGGTATAGTCACATATCCATCCTAAAAAAATGAGTCTTTCTAGTACTAAATTTCGTGTGTATCTTGTTTTTGAAGATGGCAGTAGTTATGGTGTTTCACTAAGCAGATATATTAGATACGCTAGTTTAGTATCATTTGTGAAAAAAAAAAAGTTCAAAATTAGCAAAGGATACGATTTAGGATTTTCTTACTGACCGGATCTAAACACACACGTTATGTTGGGGATACTTTGAGTATATACTTGATAGCACGTGGAATTTACTACCAAGTACTTAGAAGAATATGTTTGTGTTTGGTGATTGATTGAATAAGACAATAAGAACAAATAAGAACACAAAACGATATCAACCAAACAATCACTTCAATATATATCAAACGATTATAATATGAACGTGAAGCTCTTGATAATTTGTATGAAGGGATATTAGGTATTAGGTATATGTAAACCCTAACTAAGGATCTCTTTTTATAATACAAATAGTCCTATACAAGTAAAACATCTAACCGTATCACTCTATACAAATAAGATATATATACCATATCTTTTCTATATTTATCCATGCACGATCTCACCTTGATCTCTTAAGCAGTCCTAACTTCAATGTATCAGCAGTACCAACTGCTGTTGTATACTTCAATAAATATTCAACCGTGCTAACTTTCAATGAACCGTACCAACTGTTGGTTTAATTCCCAACAATCCTCCCCTAAACTTATGATTTCTATGCAAATCAATAAGTTTCTTGAATTAAACATCTGATTATGTTAATGGGGTAGATTCTTTCAAACACTTATCTTTAATCTCGAAACACTTGGGAATTTTCTTCACATATCGTACACTTTTTGGTCAACTCTTCAAAAATTGCCAAAATTAGTTTAATTCCATCAAGGAATTAATTCCTTATACCAACCCAAGAGTTAATTCCTCATATCAACCCCGCATTTAATGTCATTAAACCTTCATTAACTCTATAAAAAGCCTCAAATCATCCACACAAAATTTTCAACTTTCCAATTACAATGAATTCTTCCTCCTCAAACATTATAGAAATCTCATCCGACTCTTCTTCAGATTCAGGAAGTTCAGGTTGGAAAAACTATTTTCCACCAAACTATTCTTCAACCTCAAGAAACAACCTTTCAAAGAAAAAGGCTGAAATAACCTCGTCTGAAGAACCTTCAACAGATGAACTTCCACCATATGTGGATGATTCATCCTCCTCTTCTGACTCATCTGATGATGATGATCTTCAAAAGCTATCAGTCTTATTAACAAAAGAGTTTGAAAAAGCTGCATCATCAATGAAGAGGATCCCTGTTCCTGAGAAGAAGTAAGATCCAAAACCAAGAACAGTAGTGCTGGCACTCCCTTGCAAGAAGGTGTCTGATGCCATGGGTAGCAGAGGAGTCCGCAGCAAAACCATGCCAGATGTCCAAGGAAAAGGAAAAGGGAAACTGAAGTAGTTGTGTTGTGTTGTGTTTGTAGGTTTTGTTGGCTTTTCTTATGTGAAGCTCTTATGTAATGAATCCATCTTTAATGAATAAATTTTATGCACCTGTTTATAATTCATCTCTGACTTCTTAATTCCTCCCCTGAATTTCATAATCATCATTAACAGCAACTAGAACAAACTTTATTCCTCCCCTGTTTGGAAGAATCTTCACCATCAGATGAACTAGAACAAATGTTATCCAAGCTCAGCATCCAATAAGACCATTTGTACAAGTTACCATCAATTCAGTTGTTTAGTTTCAAACTGCTCTCAACACTTTCAGATGTATTACCTTCTGAGAGAGCTGTATCACAGAGCATAAACTCAGTAGGAACTAAGTTTTGAACAATCAGTACAAACTAGTGAAGCCAGCAGTCCAAACTGTGAACCCCAGCAGTACTAACTGTTAGCAAAAAAAGTTTTCAGAGATAAAATCAAATTGTAAGTTTAATGTGGATTTGAAAACAGTTTTGTCCACGTATAGTTTTTAGCAAACTATCAGCTATGAACGGATTTGACATGTCTTTACCAATAGCCGTTTGCTATGGACTAGCCAACTCTTCACACTTAGATTTGGTGAGTTGATAACCAACCAGTTTTTGGTAAACTGTCAACCATAAACGGATTTGAGTAGTCTTTACCAGAAACCGTTTGATCTGGACTAGTTGATTCTTATGTTGATTAGACATGGTGAATCAATTACCATTTGTTGTGTGACAAGCATTCACACTTGACAATCCAAACCACCATACTTTTCAAAGCACAATCCAAAGCAAAAAGCTTTTCTTAACCTGAAATGTTAGTCCAAAACCAAAGAAAACACAATACACAATATTCTCTTTTAACAGTTATCACAATTGACTAACAAATTCACAAGCAGTCTCAACTATACAAATAGCACAACTAACAGTACAAAAACCAAAAACATTTAGACATTAATCTTTTGAAGGATTAAGCATTCCAATACCTGTTACCAAGTACTGAAATCTGCTTACATCAAAACCTTTTGTTAAGAGATCAGCAAAGTTGTCATCAGTGTGTATTTTAACAACTTGTATTAACTTCTTTTCAGCACAGTCTCTTATAAAATGATGTCTAATTTCAATATGTTTAGTTTTTGAATGTTGAACTGGATTCTTAATGATACACATTGTACTGTTATTGTCTATATGTATAATTGTGTTTAAGAAATTGTACCCATAATCAAGCATCTGGTTTTGAATCCATAGAACTTGAGCACAACAACTTGCAACTGCCACATATTCAGCTTCAGTAGTAGATGTGGCCACCATAGTCTGCTTCTTACACTGCCAAGAGATTAATCTTCGACCTAAGAACTGACAACCACCTGTTGTAGACTTTCTATCCATGCTAGCACCAGCATAATCAGAATCAGAGAACGCCACTAGATCAAATGCAGACTCTTTAGGATACCATAGCCCCAAGTTAGGCTGACCTTTAAGATATCTGAAGATTCTCTTTACTGCTGTGAGATGAGACACCTTAGGATTTACTTGGAATCTTGCACAGGCACAAACAGCAAACATAATGTCAGGCCTAGATGATGTAAGGTACATCAGAGACCCAATCATAGATCTATACATGTGCACATCCACATCTTCACCACTGTGATCCTGTAATAACAAATGTGTCTCCTTGTCAACTGGTGTGCTAGCAACCTTGGCATCTGTGAATTGAAATTTCCTTAATATTTCACCAACATATTTATCCTGAGAGATAAATATACCATCTGGCTTTTGCTGTACTTGAAGACCTAGAAAGAAGGTAAGCTCTCCCATAGAACTCATCTGAAATTGGTCTTTCATCAGCTTTTCAAACTCCTTACACATCTGTTTTTTTGTAGAACCAAAAATGATGTCATCTACATAGACTTGTACCAATAGAATATCACCCTTGTTCTTTTTAATAAAGAGAGTTTGATCAATTTTCCCTCTATGAAACCCATTCTTCAGAAGATATTTAGCAAGAGTTTCATACCAAGCTCTTGGAGCCTGATGCAATCCATATAGAGCTTTCACCACTTTATAAACCTTGTCAGGATGCTCTGGGTCTATAAAACCTGGAGGTTGTGAGACATAGACCTCCTCATCAATAGTACCATACAGAAAGGCACTTTTCACATCCATTTGATAGACCATAAACCCCATAAATGAAGCATAAGCAAGAAATAATCTTATTGCTTCAATCCTGGCAACTGGAGCAAAAACTTCCTCATAATCTATACCCTCTTCCTGAGTATAGCCTTGAGCAACCAATCTTGCTTTGTTCTTTATCATAATGCCCCTTTCATCCTTCTTGTTCCTGAATACCCACTTTGTACCAATCACTCTCATTCCCTTTGGTAGATCAACCAGAACCCATACATTCTGAATTTTGAATTGAAGCAGTTCTTCTTGCATAGCTTCAACCCAACTTGATTCTTCTAAAGCCTTTAACACATTCTTGGGTTCAATCTGAGATAGAAAACATACAAACATACACTCATGCTCATCTTTATGATGTTTCTCCTCATATACCACACTGAGAAATCCATGATGATCTGGGTCTTGAATTTGCCTTCTGGTCTTGACTCCAGATTGTACATCTCCTATGATATTGGTAAGTGGATGATTCCTATGTATAATAGTATGGGGAGTAGAAGGAGCTGCATAGCTGGTAGGCATGTTTTGTAGACCATCTCCAAAGAAATCAAACTCATCAACTTGAGAAGCAGTATCAACTGGTGAATCAAGATGAAGTTGACATGGTCCAGCAGCATCACTATTTTGCTCAGCAGTTGTAACTTGTGGCTGAGCAGTACTAACTCCATTTGTACTGCTCGTTGGATTTTCAGCTTCTTTACCATTCTGACCATTTGTTTCAGCAACATCATTCTCTTTGTCTACACCACTTGATGAAGGAATATCATCTTTCTTTGTAGAAGACTCATTCACTGGACTTTCTTCCATGACTGGTATGAAAATGCAATCATCATCTTCCTCCTCTGAACCTGCGTCATGGTTAGTATTTGTACCTGTAACAGGCACATAATTCATGGAATCTGAAAGACTATCAATATCAAAGATCCAATCTGGACCTACACCTGCAACATTTGGTTTATTCTCCAAAAATTCTATGTGCAGATTTTCTTCTACATGCTTGGTGCTTATATTGTACACCCTAAAAGCCTTACTGTGCAGAGAATAACCAACAAAGAAACCTTCCTCAAATTTCCCATCAAACTTTCCTAGTTGGTCTTTGGTATTAAGGATAGTAACATGACAACCAAAAGGTCTCATGAAGCTTAAAGCAGGGGTTCTACCTCTAAGAAGCTCATAAGCAGTCTTATTGTGAGGTTGCACAACTAAAACCCTATTCAACACATAACAAGCAGTGCTAACTGCTTCAGCCCAAAATGAAACTGGTAGCTTAGAGTCAGCTAACATTGTCCTAGCAGCCTCTATAAGAGTCCTATTCTTTCTCTCAGCTACACCATTTTGTTGTGGGGTTCTAGCTACACTAAACTCCCTCTTAATACCTTTTTCTCTGCAAAAGTCATCCATCACCCTATTCTTAAATTCAGTCCCATTGTCACATCTGATTATTTTAACTTTCTTATCAACTAGGTTTTCTACTTCAACAATAAAGGTCTTAAGGATTTCACTTGTCTCATCCTTAGTTTTCATAAAGAATACCCAAGAAAACCTACTATAATCATCAGTGACAACAAGGCAGTATCTCTTAAAGTTCAAGCTATTCATAGAAGTAGGACCAAACAAGTCCATATGCAACATATATAAAGCTTGAGAAATAGAGTTATGGGTCTTTGGCTTACATGAGGCTCTGTGTTGCTTACCCTTAAGGCAAGAAACACAAGTTTGGTCATTGAGAAAAGTTTTGTTTGGTAAACCTCTTACCAACCCATTTTTAGCAATATTGTTAATAGTTTTAAAATTAACATGACCAAGCCTCCTGTGCCACAACATTGATTCTTCCAATGTGGCTTTTGCAACTAGACAAGTAAGTCCAACCATAGGAACTAGTTTATTCATCTCAACACTGTATGTATTATCCTTTCTAGGGATTTTAAGCAATACTTGACTTTCATCAGGTAGCTTGAAATCAGGAGAAAGTATAAGACAATCAGTATCAGCAAATAAAACTTTGTTCTGTTTATCACAAATTTGTGATACACTGAAAAGATTGTACTTAAGTTCTGGTACATAATACACATTTTCAAAATCAAGGTTACCAGTTTTAATTACCCCTTTACCAGTAATCCTTCCTCCAACACCACCACCAAAGACAACTGGTCCTCCATCCAGAGCAATAAAGTCTGAAAGATATGACATGTTGCCTGTCATGTGCCTTGAACATCCACTGTCTGAATATCCTCTATCTTCTTTACCATTTGAAGGATGTTCCTGCACATAAAATAAAGGTGTTAGTTTCTTTTGGGGATCCAAACCATCACTGGTTTGGATCTGCCTTGTGCATCAAGATGAGAAAACTTGTTGGAGGTCTTTGATGCACCATTGGGTTTGGTAGAATTTCTAACCCAATGTGCTGAGGCCTTGATAGCATTGCCCCTTTTTCCCTTAACATTTAAGTGCCTAGCAGTAGAATTTGTTGGTCTAGCAGTTGGAACTGCTTGTTTAATCTTAGGCATCCACTTCTGATTAGTCATTGCTGTTTTCTGATAAAAATGCCTTTTAACTGTTTGTGCATGATTTGAAAATTGTTTTGCACTAGAAACAGTTTGCTTGTTATTAAACCACTTATTTTGACTAGCAGTTGAAACTGTTTTGATGCCAGTCTTTAACATAACAGCTTTAGGTGACATCTTATGATTTGCATTAGGGTTTGTCAATCTAGTTGGACTATTTTGAGTTACCCAAGCATTGTTATTCCTGTTCACCCTTGCATTCCCAGAAACCCTCTTTTTCCATGGGTTAGAATCACAATAAGCAGCCATATGATCAAAACTTCCACAAACAAAGCACACTTTTCTAATCATGGCAAACTTATCATCCAATTTCTTAGATTTTGAGTGATTCCAGTTCCTATGACTACCCTCAGAACTTGATGATCTGTTCTTAGTCCTATACATCTCAGCATATCGAACACTTTTTCTAACTGGTTTTATGTTTTCAGTCTTAACCACTTTAGGAGCATGTTTAACTTCTACCTTAATATCTGATGAGGTGAAAAGTGTACCGCTTTTAGGGGGTCATTAAAGCCCTAAATCGTATTTATTTGATCAAATATTGCCCTAAATCGTTCCTTTTGTCATTTTAGGTCCTTTGGAGAAGAAATCTGGAAAAGGAAGCATTTTGGACGTTTTTGGAGCATAAAAGTAAAGAATTCGACAAAATGCCAAAGCTGCTGGAAAAGTACACGTGACGGCGTCAAGGATTGCTCCTGACGGCGTCACAGCTTGGCAAAAGTGGTGGATATGACAAATACACGTGACGCGCCAGAAAGTTTTACAAAGGAAGTCTGACGGCGTCACCCTTTAAGGTGATCAAGGCCGTCTTGTGCTAAGACAAAGAGAGATGGCCATCAGGATTAAAGAGTGACGGCGTCACCCTTAACCTTGACGGCGTCAGCTCCTGATAGGCCAGAACGGATTTTGGAGGATTAAAGAAGGACGGCGTCAAGAAGGCCATCAAGAAACCCTAACCGCGGCGAGGTGACGGCGTCACCTCCTACAACGTGACGCCGTCAGCCCCTAAATTCTATATATAGTTTTGCAATTTTTATTCATAGGGTGCAACTTTGTGAGGAGAAACCCTAATACGATTTTTCTGCTACTTTTAAGGGTTTTATACCCTTGGATCTCCCATGTTCAATTGAAGATAAGTAATCAATTAATCATTCAATATGTCTATGTGTTGTTTGATTATATCTTATTCTTGTCTTTTATTTAACATGCTAGGCTAGATTTATCTTGTGTTTGCTTAGATCTAATGAAACCTAACTATTGATTATTAGTTGTTGGTGTGTTATTAATTGTATTGGATGATTGTTTATCGATGTTAGGCTTAAGAAAATTGGCTAACCTCCTATACGGTAACTTGCTTGAACGTCTTAAGAAACATGAACCAATGCGTACTAAGGTTATTATGGTTGTATTTAATGCATGAGCGAATTCTAATGATCCCATGTTAGGAGCTTCTTAGCCGGCTCGACATAGGAGTGAAGTAGGAGCTTGTAGAGTTGGGGAAGTACGTACGCCACCCCACGATTGGTATTAAGGAATACACCCGTCATCCACGCAATTAATACACACTAATCAACCGATAAAAGATAGTTAGGGAGTAAGGAAATCTAAGTAAACACATTTCTCTCCATATAAGTTCCACAACCTTTTTATTTTCAGTTATTTTATTTTATTTGCAATTGTAGTTATTTGGGTTAGTTGACTAGCAACTAATTCCGCCCACTCCTTCAAACCCGAGATTTTACTTGCTTTCATAAAAATATAAAAAAATACAAAAAGAATATTCCCTCACCCTTAGACCTATTAGAGTAGTTTTTCAATCCTAACGACACTATTCCCCTAGAGAATGATCAATCCCCCGGTACTTGCCACTACACTATACTACATCGGTCAGGTACACTGCCTGGTGGGGATTGCAAGCCTCTTGAGATCCCTCGAGAGGTAAAACATGTTGTAAGGTCGCAAAACCATGCATCAAGTTTTTGGCGCCGCAGCCTGGGGAGTAGTTATTGCTTAGGTTGAAATTTTATTTTTATTAGGTCTACTCATTAGATTCCTATCTAGTGAGATTTTTATTTTCTTTTTATTAGCTTTCTCGTAGTCTATCTTTTCTTTGTGCTTTTGTTCGTAAAGTTTTTCCATTGACTCTTCCGTTCGCCATTATGGAGAACGTGAATCTACCAAATCCGCGACTAGAGTTTTACATGAAGAAATATAATTTTACTAATTTGGATAAATCAAGATGGTGGAATGAAGTAATGAGAACAGGATCTTACATAGATTTTAGTGAGTACCTTGAGAAAAGAGACCAAGTGCATAAAACTTTTGAGGAAATCACCTTAGGAGCCCTATCAAACCCTCAAAATACCTCATTAAGTGAAACCTATGCACCATATGAGCCTTTACCTAGGATAGTTTCTTATGAACCCGACCAAGATTGTGAGATGGTTAATGTTGAACTACCTAGGTGCATGCTTGGATTAGATTTCACCGAGACATATGATGAGTATGAGGAATCCTTTAGGCAAATGGAACATAGTGATCAAGTTATTGAGAATGATTCTTATGAATCGGACCAAGAATTTGAGATGAATAGAAAAGGATTTGAGATACCTAGGTGCATGTTGGGGATAGACTTCAACAAATCACATAATAAGCACATATGTAATCAAGATAAGATGGAGGATAAAGTAGAAAATCCAAGTCCACCAAGTACTCCACAAAACCCACCATCATTTGAGGCACCCACACCGCCCGTGACTTACCCGGAAGAAGTAGAAGAGACTTTAGGAATCCCGATGGAGGTTGATGCGTGCGATGTGTCGTTGCGGTTTAGCAGTATTAATGCCTACTCAAGTTTTAAATTTATATTTAGCCGACTTATCAATAACACACACACTTAACGAGCAGTGTACCCGGTCAGTATGAATATAATGGTAAGTAGAGTGTCGATCACTAAGAGTGGAACGTATTATCTCGTTATTCTAATCAGTATTTTAATATACTAAGTTAGCTATACAACCTAATCTAACGCAAGGGGGTTCAGCCTGAGAGACTGGCACGATTTGGTTGCAATTAAATAATAAACTAAACCAATAGGCACGAATCAGCGAATAGCACACACGTACACAGATAAATACTTGAGACAATAAGAAGATCTGTCCTGATGATTAAGTAGATTGTCACTTGTTTTATTGATAGTTTTATATGAAGTGTATGTAGTTAACCCTTTCTCGTTGGCCCTAATCTTATCGGCGAGAAATCCCTTAATGATTACTTATGTCTAAAAGTTATTCCTAAGTGATCAATTTAGTAACAACCGTGGGAGCCACATTCTCTTCCGTAGTCAAATGCGCAGGCCACTAATAAACACAGAGGTTATCAATGCACTAATAAGTAGTAACCAAAGACATCAACATATAAACTTTAATTGATGGGAAAGCAGTTTTAAGGGAGTGCAATCTTTCCGTTGTCACATTACACAAGCCATCAATCCTGATGAATTAAAGTTTACTAACACAATAAAACAAAACTACTTAATGAATTAAATACATGCAGCACCTTCTTACAGCTCTTGTATCTTCGTTCGGGTGTGTCTTGTGCTGCCTATTCGTCTGAATTCGGCCTTAGGTTTCTGTGGTCTTCGTACCTCGTATATAATATGTTATCCTCCCGAAATTCATCTGGTCTTGGGGTATTTATAGTTTCCGTCTGAGGGTAAGATGCGGCGCATCTAGTAAGTAGATGCGGCGCATTGACTTAACTTCGCGTGGGGTCCAAGATTAATATATTCAGGAATATTCGTACACCGCCAGAAGATGCGGCGTAACTCCATAAATAGATGCGGCGCATGTCCTCTTGTATCTTGGATCGTATCTGGTGAAATCTTGATAGTGATGCGCCGTATGTAATAAGAAAGATGCGGCGCATTTGGAGCAGAATAGTCTTGATCTTGTGCATTTCAGTAGACTCTTAACTTCTTGCATGTTTTGCTCCATAATTAGTCTAAAATCGGCAAGTTTCACCAAATGCTTGTTTTTACCTGAGAATTACAAAAGTAAACGATTAAGTATCAATCCTCATACATAATATAATAAAACAAGTCAAATTATTAGGATAAATGATGGTAATAAAATGTACTTATTTGAGTTCATCAGAGGTAGAACCCTTGGACCAAGCACAACTATAGGATATAGGTTTGAACACTTTTAGTGATGACCTTACTCTTAGTTCTAGGGAATTTCCTAGTGTTGATGAGCCGGAACCTCAACCTTTACACAACTTTTCATCCTTAGATTTACATCTAGGAGACAAAAGAGGAACCGACCCACCCATAAACCAATATTATCCGGGTAGTTTTAGGATGAAGGAAGCCATTCACTCACCCCCTTCACCTCACGTGGCATATTTCCACCCTAAGGGTGTGTATCGCTACTTCCACCCGCACTTAATCCTAAGTGTAGGGAAAACCTCCCCTATTTCCGTTAAATAAGGGTAGAGTCAGGCTCGTGACTCGAACAAAAACAAGCGCTTCTTGGGAGGCAACCCAAGCTTTATTTGTTTGTGTGTTTATTTATTTGTTTGTTTGATTTTATTTGCTTCCGTATATATGTTTAATTTTTATTATTATTAATTCATGTTCGAAACTAAATTGTGAAAATGCTTTATCTTGTTTTTAACTTCGTCTTAACTACATATAAAGGTATTTTGCAAAAGTTAAGTGTAAGGGAAATCCAAATCGGTTTATTAGAACAAATGAACATGAATCGTAACAATAATAAATTAACATACATATTAGTAATTGTTTGAGTCAAATGCTTGTATCGAGTCATAATGATATTTTGCAGGAATTCCAGGAAGTAAGGTATAGGTTTTTCCAGAAATTTTCCGAAAACTTAACATGAGAATTCTGTCAGATCATTTCTGACGGCGTCAGACCCCAGTCTGACGGTGTCAGGTTTTAATTTTCTGAAATTTTTGAAAGTTTTGTTTTTCTTCCGGAATCATAAAATGCTTTATTAAATCTCTAACTTATAAACTCCAGGAATCTGCAAAATAATCATTCCACAAGCATTATATCCTTATACAGATTTATCCCGCCGATGTTATGCAGGTTTTCGTGTTTGTTTTCTCAGGTTTAACAGGTTATTTTGGACAAGGAGATGTATGTGGAATCTAGCTTTTGGCGCTGCTTTAGTCTTGAAGCTTCAACATTACCTTGGAAGAAGATCTAACCATGTTACCTCTTTATCCACCGAGCGAATCAGGGGAGTATTTGATTTCATTCTTTTACCTTATTTACTTTTACATCTTGTTATTTGAACATTGGGGACAATGTTCATCTTAAGTGTAAGGGGGGGGGTAAAGTACGATACCTTAGAGAATGCTATTACGCTTGATTTTTCGTTTGTTTAATGGTAGATGTGTAATAAAACTGAGATAAATACCTGTTAAGGCAATTTTAGTGCCAAATTTAAAAAAATTTACAACATATAGGAGTGAAACCTTGGTCTTAATGAGCGTCTCATGGATAAAAATTATATGACTAGCACAAAACCGTACCACTAAAAAAAAATTCCACCCCCAAATATGTGAGGTTCGCCCCTAGAATTGGTAGGAAAAGCATTTATGCTATGATGTGTGTACCGGTAGTACTTAGATTCTAGAACTTGCGTTAGGACCATTCCGAGGCCACAAGTGAGACTACATTCGTGTAGTTAGATTTACTACATGATAAGAGGCATTAGGATTAACCCATTGTTTTACACCTGTGTTTTTGTTATAATTACATTGGCCACATTGGTCAAGTAATTCTCCCACACCCTTTGCGTTGTACTCATTTTTAGTACACGATACCCCTAGTACACCCCTCAGAGCCTATCTTTTCGTTTCTAACTTTAAGCATTTTACTTAAAGTAAGAATTTTGTTTACACCCCACTTAAATGTACACCCAAATCGCCTTAGCCTACCTTGTATGCACTCATTTTTAGTGCATTATTGTGACAACATTTGTTTAAACCCCAATTTAATTATCTAATTGATTACATGGTTGCTAAGTCGAGTCATATCCTTGTACATATTGTTTTGGGACGATTGGGACTCATGGGTAAAGTACTAGTGTAATGGAGTAATGGGGAAGAACAACATTATTACCCCCATATGTGCTAAATATTTTAAAAGTACTCCAAGTGTTTCGATTATCTTAATTCGAGTCGTTAGAATAGTTAATTGTAAAGTTATGTAAAAGTTCAAGTGTAAGGGGAATGCAATGCCCCTACGATGTATTATTTTGGATGGTAGGGCAAGAGTGTATGAAAAAAAAAAAAAAAAAAAAAAAAAAAAAAAAAAAAAAAAATCAAGAAAAATACAAAAAAATGAGAAAAAGAAATGTAGAAAAAACATACGGACTACCATCCTGTTTCATTTTATGTTTATTTTATCTTCTTGTTATTTTTTTCATTAGCTTAAGTCGAGTCTAGTCTTGGCTTAGCAACGCCATATTGTACATGTAATTAATCAAGATCTTTAACTTGCCACCAGTAAAATATCCTTTATCCAACAAAACCGTGTTTATCATATCCCTACACCTAACGTTATAACCCGTTTAAAAGCCCTCTTTGATAGTTTATCTTAGGTGCTTACGCCTAGTGGAGGAGGTTTTTGATCTGTTAGGATCTCTGGGAAATAAGAGTTTCATTGTTGCTGCCGATAGTGTTAAGCTGGTTCCTGCCGATAGCTTTGTTTCCTGCTGAAAGCTCATTGCTGCTGACAGTGTTATCTTGTTCCTGCTGATAGTGTTGTTGTTGCGGATCGTATTATTTGTTATCCGTATATTTAGAATGTTTGTTAAGATTTATTTTTAGAAGAGATTGTTGTTTATCTCTTCACACGTTTTCTTGTAGAACGGGTTAGGGTTAGGTCACCTTGTTAGTATAAAAGATAAACCCGTCTATGAGTTTATATACGCCTTTAACGTTTTCAATATTCAATATATCACAATTCTTAGTTCATAGTTTGATCCATAGAGGATCATTGTCGTTTAGAGTTTTCTTCTTTATTATACTTGCTGTTTAGTTTCCGCATAAACACTTGTATAGCATACAGAGGTTCTTGTTTATACCAAGCTCAATCAAGCTCGAAGTACTCGATCCTACAAGTGGTATCAGAGCCTGGTAAGGATCTCTGATAAAGAAGAAAAAGGTCGATCTCATATCTCTTAACCCTCTCTCAATGGAAGACGAAATCCCTCAAAACAATGTCATTAACCCTGAAGAACAACAACCCAAACCTGAAACCTCACAAGTCCAAACACAAATCCTCACCACCATGTCCACCAACAATGCTAAATTCCCATATCTGAAGAAAGATGAGTATGAAGTCTGGGCTATGAGAATGAAATATTGGATCACAAACACTGATTACAATCTGTGGAATGTGATTCTTAAGGGAAATAGTAAGAAGAATACTGGAAGGGATAATGATGGCAATATCTATATAGAGCCACCTGTTACTGCAGAAGAACACCTTGCTGTTCAAAGGGAAACCAAGGCAAGAACCCTTCTACTTCAAGCTATTCCAGAAGATCATATGAGTGATTTTCATCACTTGGATGATGCTAGAAAGATCTGGCATGCTGTAAAAGCCAGATTTGGAGGGAATGATGAATCCAGAAAGATGAGAAGGTCTATGCTCAAGCAAGAATTTCAGGAATTCAAGATCTCTGAGGCTGAGGGGATTCATAAAGGGTATGACAGATTCCACAAGATCCTGAGTCAACTCAACCAGTTGAAAGCTAGGCCGGACGATGAAGACTGCAACACCAAGTTTCTGAGGGCTTTGCCACCATCCTGGTCTCAGGTTTCCATAACACTCAAAGCCAAAGGAGGTCTGGATTATATGAGCTTTGATGATCTGTACAACAAGTTGAAAACCCTTGAACTGGATATCAAAGGATATTCCACCTATACACCTCATACTCCAACCCATACTGCTTTTGTTAGTAACTCTGGTGCTAACAAAGCATCATATGGAAATAGTCCAACACCATCAACATCATCAATCTCCTACTCACCTGTCACACCAAAAGCTCAAACCATATCTGAGAATCTTGTAGTGGATGTGCTTCATTCATTTGTTGCTGAAAGTACACCACAACAGAACATTGTGTATGATGATTTCAATCAGGTTGATGAATTGGATATGGAAGAGATGGATTTAAGATGGCAGGTGGCTATGATATCGTTGAAGTTGGATAGGTTTGAAAAGAAGGCAGGAAGAAGGGTCAATTTTGATGGACAGGAGCCTGCCAGGTTTGACAGAAGGAAGGTGAGGTGTTATAAATGTTCTCAAACAGGACATTTTGCTAGGGAATGTACAGACAAGAAGGTGGATGATAAAGCACGGTATTCTGCTTTCAGAATTCAAGAGTTGGAGTCAGAGGACCCCAAGGATTTAGTATCTGTGGATTCGATGGTGGACTGGGAGCATCATGAGAAGGCTGTTGCAAGTGGATCAGATAAGGTCTTTGGGATGGTAGCTGGATATGGTGAGAAGATTCAAGTGGCTGGTCAGTTTGGAATGATGGGTCATCCATCTCAGGTACATAACTGCCCATTTGGTTGTGATTTTAAATATGATAAATTGAAACAGGAATTTGATGATATAGAAAGTGAAAATAAGGATAACTTTATTCAACTTAAGGCTCATAAAAAGGCTGTTAAAACTTTAGAACAACAAAAGGTCTGGTATCAACAACAACAGTCTGCTTATGAAGTAAAAATAAAGGTATTGGAAAGAGATTTAAAAAATGCTATCAATGAGTTTAAACATTCTGAAAGGGAAAAAGCTAAGGTAGTGTTAGAAAATCAGGATTTAAAGTCTAAACTAGATAATACCTTGGCTAGATTTGATAAGTGGAAAGAGTCATCCACAAACCTTCACAGGCTTATTGATAGTTCTATGTCGTCAAAAACTAAAAAAAGGTTTAGGGTTCGGTGACCTGGTAGGGCCAAATCAGTATTATGACCCTAATGAGTATAGTGTTTTTAACCCAAAACCTGTAGATTATAGAAAGCCTGTAAAGTATGTGAATGAGGGAGGGATGAATGATGTTCCTCCACCCATAACTGGAACATTTAAGCCTGCTAATCCTTTTGATGACTTTGATGATTCACAAATGATGTATGGCAAACAGGCAAAGGACTTGCCTAATCTTGATTGTGACTCTAATGAATTTGTCTCTTGTTCTTACAGTGACAAATCTTCAGAAATCAAGACTAATGACTATGCCACATGTGGATCAAGTGACAAGTCAGCTTCAATAAAGTCAGAAGATCTCTCCTCAGAAGTAGCTAATGATGAATCTCAATCTAAGACAGCTGCATTTGAAGATATTTCTTTTGATAGTGTTAAAAACAATAATGTTTCTGGTTGTGGTTCTGTTTCAAACAATTCTAGTTGTGGTTTTTATTGTGTTAAGGATAATTTTGTTTCATGTGTTGGTTTGAATAATTCTGTTTGCAATGAGAAAGTTATGATCATCTCATTAAAGATTGTGACTATTATGAGAAACAGATGGGTTTGAATGCATGTCAAAATAGGTTTGTATGGAAAAATGTGAATGATATTCCCCCTTATATTCCTCAAGCAGCAAGGAGAACTTCAGTTGCTACTGGCAAGCCAGTTCCTGCTGGTAAGCCTGTTGCTGCTGATAAGTTCATTCCTGCCGATAAGCCTGTTGCTGCTGTGTATTCAGTTCCTGCCGGTAGGATCAATCCTGCTGGTTGGAGAAGCAATATGGCTAGACCTTTCAGAAGACCTACTAGTTCTTACTTTCAAAATAATTTGAGACCTGTTTGTTTTGACACCATGAATAAGGGAGGGGCAAGATGGAAAACTGCTGTTAAGTCCTCAGCAGGTTGTTCTTGGAAAATCAATAACCAACATATGAAAATGGGGTCCAAGATCAATGGTGGATCTCATCAATCTCCAGGGTTTAATTCTTATTGATCCACTAGGCAGGCTCAAGTCAGCAATGGCTTGAGTCTCTCTTGCATCTAATGTTGTATATGTATTCTTTTTCTCAGGATTTTCCTTTTAGAAGCAAAGATGTTGGAATTGTTGATAGTGGGTGTTCCAGGAGTATGACAGGGAATTTGGAAAGATTGCATGACTTTGTACCTTTGAATGGAGGTACTGTGACATTTGGAGGAGGAGATGGAATAATTTCTGGGAAAGGAACTATCAAGACTGCTAAGCTGGACTTTGAAGATGTACTTTATGTGAAGGAACTTCAAGACTTCAATTTGTTCTCTGTCTCCCAAATATGTGACAAGAAGAACAGTGTTCTCTTCACTAAGAATGATTGCTTTGTGTTGTCCAAAGACTTCAAGCTGCCTGATGAAAGTCAGGTTGAACTTAAAGTTCCTAGGACTTACAATCTTTATAGCTTCAATCTTATTGATGTTCAGCCTGAGGGATCACTTGCTTGTCTGGTTGCAAAAGCTTCTGTGGATGAATCTAATAAATGGCACAGAAGAATGGCCCATGTGAATTTCAAGACCATTAACAAGCTGGCTAAGAATGGGTTGGTTAAAGGGCTTCCTATGAAGATCTTCTCTAATGAGCATGATTGTGTTGCCTGCAACAAAGGAAAGCAGCACAAAGCATCATACAAGGCCATAACTGCTGTGAGCAACATCTCTGAGCCTTTGCAGCTTCTTCATATGGATCTTTTTGGTCCTACTTCTATCAGAAGTATTGACCATAAGAACTACTGCCTGGTGATTACAGATGATTTTAGCAGGTTTTCATGGACTTTCTTTTTGGGGACTAAAGATGAAACTTATCCAGTTCTTAGGGATTTTATTACCTTAATAGAAAATCAGCTAAGTAAAAAGGTTAAGTCAATAAGGTGTGATAATGGCACAGAGTTTAAGAACTCTAATCTTATTGAACTCTGTGGGACTAAGGGGATAAAAAGGGACTATAGTAATGCTAGAACTCCACAACAAAATGGGGTTGCAGAAAGGAAAAATAGGACCCTAATAGAAGCAGCTAGGACTATGTTAGCTGAATCTAAGATGCCTACTATGTTTTGGACTGAAGCAGTTTGCACTGCTTGTTATGTGTTGAATAGGGTATCTATTACTAGTCCTCATAATAAAACACCTTATGAACTTTTGTCTGGGAAGGTTCCAAACATTAGTTATCTTAAGCCTTTTGGATGTCATGTCACTATTTTGAACACTAGTGATTACCTAGGCAAGTTTGATGGGAAGGCTGATGAAGGGTTTATTGTTGGATATTCTGCTCATGGTAAAGCCTATAGGGTTTATAATCTGTCCTCTAAGAGAATAGAAGAGACTCTCAACTTAAGATATCTTGAAGATAAACCTAATTTGCAGGGTGCTGGTCCAGAGTGGTACTTTGATCTGGATTATCTATCTGACACCTTAGGTTATAATAGATTCAAATCAAATATATCTGCTGGTACAAATGTTTCTCAAACTAACAATGCAAGTACCTCAGATGATGATTCTGATGTAGAGAGTGATGAACGACCTATAGTTGTTCCTTCTTTTCCCTCTAACAACATTTCAGGTTCAAAGCTCAAAGATTCTTTTGATATGGCTGGAGGTGATTCTAGTTATGCAGAAGATCTTGCTAGGCTTCAAAGACAAGAGTTTAATGCCAAAAAAGCTGCTGAGATGTTTGATTCTGGGTTTTCTAAAGAGACAGAGGAGATTTTGAGAAAGGCTGAAGCTGAAGTTAGAAGACAACTGAATTCAACTGGTGGTATTCATGTTCCTGCTGATCCCATTCCTGCTGAAAGTGGATCTGTTCCTGCCGAACCTTCTAGAGTTTCTGCTGATGTTCCTGTGTCTTCTCCATCTGTTGACACTCTGGGTGTTGTTAACTCCCCTGAAAGATTTCCAATTCCTTCTGATCTTGGAAATTCAGTTTCTTCAAGAGATAAGTTGAATGATCCTCATCATCAGTCCAGAACTGGTATTTTCACTTCTTCTTCATATGATGATGACTTCAACCCCTCAATTACTAATCAGGCATCCTCCATTGAAGTCAATCCCATTGCTACCAAGAGGATCAATACTGTTCATCCTCAGTCTTTGATTCTTGGAGATATTAATTCCCCTGTTCAGACAAGAAGTAAACTTCATCAACCCAAGTTTGGAGAATCTGCTTTTCTCAGTTATATACAGGATCAGTTGAGGAGCAATCATACTGATTATTTACATTGTCTGTATGCTTGTTTCTTATCTTAAGTTGAACCAACTAGCATAGCTCAAGCTCTTACTAATGATGATTGGGTTGAGGCTATGCAAGAGGAGATGCAGCAGTTCCAGAATCAGAAAGTATGGATGTTGGTACCTTTGCCTGCAGGAAAGCATGCTATTGGGACTAAATGGATTCTAAAGAATAAAAGGGATGCTAGGGGAATTGTGGTTCGAAATAAGGCTAGATTAGTAGCTCAAGGTCATAGACAGGAAGAGGGGATTGATTATGATGAGTGTTTGCACCAGTGGCAAGAGTTGAAGCTATTCGATTGTTTTTGGCTTTTGCTTCCTTTATGGGGTTTGTAGTATATCAGATGGATGTGAAGAGTGCATTTTTGTATGGAAGGATTGAGGAAGAAGTTTATGTTACTCAACCACAGGGATTTGTAGATCCTCAGAATCCTAATTTGGTTTACAAAGTGGTTAAAGCACTTTATGGTCTTCATCAAGCACCAAGGGCTTGGTATGCTCGGCTATCAGCCTTTTTGCTAAAACATGGTTACAGAAGAGGGGCTATTGATAAAACTCTTTTTATAAGAAAGAACTTCAAAGATATCATTCTGGTACAAGTTTATGTAGATGATATTATCTTTGGTTCCACTAATGAAGCCTGGTGCAGGGAGTTTGAAGAATTGATGAAGAGTGAATTTGAGATGAGTGCTATGGGTGAAATGACTTTCTTCTTGGGTCTTCAGGTTAAGCAGAAACAAGATGGGATCTTTATTTGCCAGGAGAAGTATGTTTATGACATGCTTAAGAAGTTTGATATGGAAAATGTGAAGGTTGCTACAACTCCTTTTGAACGTCCAAAGCCTAAGTCCAATAATGAACCTGATGCTGCTGTTAATGTTCATCTTTATAGGTCCATGATTGGATCACTCATGTATTTGACAGCTTCAAGAACTGATATCATGTTTGCTGTTGGTGCATGTGCTAGACATCAGGTTACACCATTGACTTCTAACCTAAATGCAGTAAAGAGAATCTTCAAGTATTTGAGAGGACAGCCAAAGATGGGACTTTGGTATCCCAAAGATTCTCCTTTTGTGTTGGAAGCCTATAGTGACAGTGATTATGCTGGGGCTAACTTTGATAGGAAGTCAACAACAGGAGGTTGTCAGTTTCTGGGTAGGAGGTTGGTTTCTTGGCAGTGCAAGAAGCAGACTATAGTGGCTACATCTTCTACTGAGGCAGAGTATGTTGCTGCTGCTAGTTGCTGTGGACATGTACTTTGGATGCAAAATCAGCTGTTGGATTATGGGTTCAACTATATGAACACCAAGATTTTTATTGATAATCAAAGTACTATGTGTATTGTTAAGAATCCTGTTTATCATCAAAGGACAAAGCATATTGAGATTCGACACCATTTCATAAGAGATGCTTATGAGAAGCATCTTATTCAGGTGGTTAAGATTCACACAGATGATAATGTTGCTGATCTGCTGACCAAGGCTTTTGATGGACCAAGGTTTAAACATTTGGTGGTCCATATTGGGATGGTAAATCCCTAGATTGCAGATTAAGGGGAGGATGAAGCTTAAGGGGAGGTTTATTCTTCTTGTTGTTGTTGTATATTTTTCTATCTTTCTTTCTTTTGTTTCTTTTCTTATTTTTTTTCTTTTCTTTTGGCGCAATTCTTAGTTTAAAAAAAAAAAAAAAAAAAAAAAAAAAAAAAAAAAAAAAAAAATCTTTGTATATTTTGTGTGCTAATAAGATGGTTTTGAGCAACACCTTGCAGGTACAGTGTTGGTGTTTAAACTTGCACAATAAATGGTGCTCAACTCACCATGTCTTGCAGACTAGAAAGAGTTGACTCACCATGAGGGTACGGCTCTGGTGTGATTATCAAATCCGTTTATAGCTGTAATAGCTTGCTCAAAGCTATAGGGTATTTCAACTCACCCATGATTTATTTCTGAGAGTTGAAAATGGTTCTCAATTCACCATGGATGTAACCCTTTATGGGATCCAAAGGATTGGCTAGTCCACAAAAGTATGGTTTGTGGTAAAGACACTTGGTATCCATATTTTGTATTCAATTCACCAAGGTTTGCTGTAACCTAAGAATTGACTAGTCCTGAGCAAACGGCTACAGGTAAATACAAGTCAAATCCGTTTATAGTTGTTGATTTGCTAATAAATCAGATGGTTATCAATGTACCATGGTCTAACACACCTAAACATTGGCTACTCCAGTAGTGATGGCTATTGGTAAAGAGACATCAAATCCATTAATTTTCAATGATTCACCTCTCACAGGAGTTAACACACACTGGATGTGATGAGAATAGTATGAAACTTAAGTGATTTGATGTACATATTGTCATTAGTAGCAGCCACGTTCAAGTGCACGTCATGGTGACCAGTATGCATGTTTTGAAGAAGATTTCTTATTCATGCTGAACTATTGAAGTTGCTGCTGGATGCTATAGAGGCTGGAATCTTGCAAGTTAAGGATTTTGCTGGTTACTACTTATTGCTGCTGCTAAGTCGCAGTCCTCAAGCCTGAGAAGTTCAAAGCTCTATCACAGTGGAATCTTGCAGGTTAACCTAGTCAACCTCAAGATTAGGGGAGGATTGTTAGGATCTCTGGGAAATAAGAGTTTCATTGTTGCTGCCGATAGTGTTAAGCTGGTTCCTGCCGATAGCTTTGGTTCCTGCTGAAAGCTCATTGCTGCCGACAGTGTTATCTTGTTCCTGCCGATAGTGTTGTTGCTGCGGATCGTATTATTTGTTATCCGTATATTTAGAATGTTTGTTAAGATTTATTTTTAGAAGAGATTGTTGTTTATCTCTTCACACGTTTTCTTGTAGAACGGGTTAGGGTTAGGTCATCTTGTTAGTATAAAAGATAAACCCGTCTATGAGTTTATATACGCCTTTAACGTTTTCAATATTCAATATATCACAATTCTTAGTTCATAGTTTGATCCATAGAGGATCATTGTCGTTTAGAGTTTTCTTCTTTATTATACTTGCTGTTTAGTTTCCGCATAAACACTTGTATAGCATACAGAGGTTCTTGTTTATACCAAGCTCAATCAAGCTCGAAGTACTCGATCCTACATGATCCTTTCCCAAGCCTATGGTAATCTATTTGCTATGACAGGTAGTGAGAGATATTATCCGTTTTCATTTATGAGATATACTTTTATGACACCTGAGAGATGTGAGTATCTAAACACTACTTGTGAGGTGCTAGTTTGTAATCTCCGTGCTTATTATGATTAAAGTGGAACGACTATTTGTTGTAATTACTTTTATATTAGCGTTAAATGACCCCTAACTTGTATTTTGATTAGAATAAAAGCGCATTTGCTTGAGGACAAGCAAATCTCAAGTGTAAGGGTATTTGATGAAGCGAAAAGTGTACCGCTTTTAGGGGGTCATTTAAGCCCTAAATCGTATTTATTTGATCAAATATTGCCCTAAATCGTTCCTTTTGTCATTTTAGGTACTTTGGAGAAGAAATCTGGAAAAGGAAGCATTTTGGACGTTTTTGGAGCATAAAAGTGAAGAAAACGACAAAGTGCCAAAGCTGCTGGAAAAGTACACGTGACGGCGTCAAGGATTGCTCCTGACGGCGTCACGGCTTGGCAAAAGAGGTGGATATGACAAATACACGTGACGCGCCAGAAAGTTTTACAATGGAAGTCTGACGGCGTCACCCCTAAATTCTATATATAGTTTTGCAATTTTTAGTCATAGTGTGCAACTTTGTGAGGAGAAACCCTAAGACGAATTTTCTGCCATTTTTAAGGGTTTTATACCCTTGGATCTCCCATGTTTAATTGAAGATAAGTAATCAATTAATCATTCAATATGTCTATGTGTTGTTTGATTATATCTTGTTCTTGTCTTTTAATTAACATGCTAGGCTAGATTTATCTTGTGTTTGCTTAGATCTAATGAAACCTAACTATTGATTATTGGTTGTTGGTGTGTTATTAATTGTATTGGATGATTGTTTATCGATGTTAGGCTTAAGAAAACTGGCTAACCTCCTATACGGTAACTTGCTTGAACGTCTTAAGAAACATGAACCAATGCGTACTAAGGTTATTATTGTTGTATTTAATGCATGATCGAATTCTAATGATCCCATGTTAGGAGCTTCTTAGCCGGCTCGACATAGGAGTGAAGTAGGAGCTTGTAGAATTGGGGAAGTACGTACGCCACCCCACGATTGGTATTAAGGAATACACCCGTCATCCACGTAATTAATACACACTAATCAACCGGTAAAAGATAGTTAGGGAGTAAGGAAATCTAAGTAAACACATTTCTCTCCATATAAGTTCCACAACCTTTTTATTTTCAGTTATTTTATTTTATTTGCAATTGTAGTTATTTGGGTTAGTTGACTAGCAACTAATTCCGCCCACTCCTTCAAACCCGAGATTTTACTTGCTTTCATAAAAATATAAAAAAAATACAAAAAGAATCTTCCCTCACCCTTAGACCTATTAGAGTAGTTTTTCAATCCTAACGACACTATTCCCCTAGAGAACGATCAATCCCCCGGTACTTGCCACTACACTATACTACATCGGTCAGGTACACTGCCTGGTGGGGATTGCAAGCCTCTTGAGATCCCTCGAGAGTTAAAACCTGTTGTAAGGTCGCAAAACCACGCATCAATATCATTAGATTTATCCTTAACCTTTGCATCCTCATCATCAGATGTCCAATCCTCAATAGTTGGTGCATCTGAGTTCCTATCAGAGGACATCTTTTCCTCAGAAAGAGATTTATCACTAGCACTTACAAAAGAATCTTCTGCCTTAACAAATTTAACAGGATTATCACTAATCTTAACACCATATCCAGGAAAATCCATATCCTTAAACTCTTCTAAGCCTGTATGAGCTAAATCAATTCCTGGTGGAACAAACATTCCTCTAAGAGGGGGTGCAACTGACTTATAACCTAAACCAGATTTAGCTTTGTTAAGTATTTGACTCTCTACTATCTTCTTAACTCCATTTGAAGTATGTTCAAGAGTATCTACACTTAACTGGATGTTTTCTTTTTCCTTTTTAAGCTTCTCTAGTTCATATACAAGTCCACTCATTTTATTGTCTTTTATTTGCAATTCCCTCTTTAAAATACCTATCTCATCAGAGAAGTTTGACTCATTCTGTCTATAAAACACAATTTGTTCTTCCAAAACAGGTAATCCTCTTTTATGATTTGTCAGACTAGAATTTACTTGATTAAATTCAACTCTAAGATCATCATACTGTTTCTTAACATTTTCATAATCTTTTAAAGCACGACAAGAATTTGAACATTTTTCAAGTATATGTACCTCTGAGTCTGAGAAAGCCATCAAACCCAAGTTAGCTGGTTCCTCTTCTTCCTCCATGAAGCTCCAATCAAATCCAGCTCCATCTACAGCTACCATAGCCTTGGAAGAAGGCTCTTCAACATTAATTATTCTCCTTGTCCCTTGTTGATTCTTAAACCCTTGACTCTGGTTGCTTTGTTGTCTTGGACCTCTACATTCCCTGGCAAAGTGCCCCATCTTGTGACAATTAAAGCATTCCACCTTAGACTTATCATACCCAGCAACATCTCTTCCATTGAATGTAATCTTATTCCCAGTCCTTTGGTAATACTTCTTAGCTCTGATGCTTATCAAAGCCAACTGCCACTTTAAATCCATAGCTTCCAAATCATCTTCAGCAATTTGAAGAAGATCTTCATTAAAGATCTTAGACCCACCTGACTGTTCTGACACAAATGCATATATGGTCTCTTCAGTCAAGCCAGCAGCACTAGTTTTTATACTAGCAGTGCTAACTGTTGGTATAGCAGTACAAACTGCTTCTTCATCTCATGATTCGAACTGTTTGAAGAAGATACAAAAGCCATATTCCCTGAACTGGAACTGGTGCTACCACTCTTCTTAACCTTCTGTTCAACAATCTTAAGATTGTTGTAAAGCTCATTCATTGTCATTTTCTCCAGCTCTGGTTTATTGCTCCAAACCACAACATAAGTGTTCCATTCGGCAGGTAAACTATTTAGAAACTTCATGTTGAGGTCTTCCTGAGGTATCACAATCTTCAACACAGTAAGTTGACTGATGATCTTTTGAAGCCTATTAAAGATATGGTCCAAAGTTTCATTGCTTGATGCAGTGAAGTTCTCATAACTTTGCTTAAGTAGGGTTTTCTGTGCCTTCTTGGTAGCTTCATTGCCACCAAATCTTTCCACCACTGCTTCAAAAAGAGTTTTAGCCGACTCGTAATGGCTAAAATTCAGCACTTGATCATTAGGAATTTCCATTAGTAACAAATTCCTAGCCTTCTGATCATTCTTCTTTTTTATTCTCTCCTCGTTTGTAACTGGCTCAGTGTTAAGCTTTGTGATCTTGGAACCATCAGCACGTGTTTCTTCAACAGGAATTGGTTTGAAGGAATCACCATTGATAATGATATCCCATAATGCATAGTCTTACACCATGAAATATTGCTCTATTCTGAGCCGCCATAAATCGTATTCATTCTGTTTCAGCATGGGGAGTTTAGCAAGGATTGAGGTTTGAGGTGTCTCCATGTCCATCTTCTTGGTTGCTAGTGAGTAAATACTTCTGATTCTTCTAAACTCAAAGTATCAGAAACCTGGCTCTGATGCCACTTGACTGGATCTAAACACACACGTTGTGTTGGGGATACTTTGAGTATATACTTGATAGCACGCGGAATTTACTACCAAGTACATAGAAGAATATGTTTGTGTTTGGTGATTGATTGAATAAGACAATAAGAACAAATAAGAACACAAAACGATATCAACCAAACAATCACTTCAATATATATCAACGATTACAATATGAACGTGAAGCTCTTGATAATTCGTATGAAGGGATATTAGGTATTAGGTATATGTAAACCCTAACTAAGGATCTCTTTTTATAATGCAAAGAGTCCTATACAAGTAAAACATCTAACCGTATCACTCTATACAAATAAGATATATATACCATATCTTTTCTATATTTATCCATGCACGATCTCACCTTGATCTCTTAAGCAGTCCTAACTTCAATGTATCAGCAGTACCAACTGCTGATGTATACTTCAATAAATCTTCAACCGTGCTAACTTTCAATGAACCGTACCAACTGTTGGTTTAATTCCCAACACTTACAAAATGCCGCACGGTCCCGTCCACATGGTTGATGATGATGATGTTGAATTTTTCGTTAATGAAGTTTGTAATCCGAAGGCTGCATTGCCTAAACTTTTAATTAAAATGATTGTCAAAAGCTCAAAGGAAAATCCATCTTCTTCTAACTCATTAGATTTCAATCTTAATGATTCTTTATTTCCAAATGAATTTGAACCTAAAAGTTTTTACAATGATTCGCAAATACCAAAAAATGAACCTTTCGAAAATGAAAATTACAACGAATTTAATAATGCAGTAGTTAATATCTATAATAATCAACCAAAAAATGAAAATTTCGAAAATTTTGGGGGCACATCTTCTTCAAACGATCAATTTGTGCCTAAATGGCTAACAACCAATACATTCGAATATATGCCTACTCCACCCGATCCACCAACCCATGAAATTAAGATCTCGAATACCGTAAAATACAACAACAAAAGCTCTATTATCCTCAAAGAGGGTGATGTATTTGATAATAAAGACTTATGCGCTTTTGAAATTGGTAAAAAAGCTCTTTTAGAGGGATTTGAATTTAAGCCTAGAAAATCGGATAAGTTTAGGTACGATGTAATTTGTGTGCATGATGGGTGCAAATGGAAGATATTGTCTTCTTTGAACAAAATTCGTCTTAAATGGAGTATAGGAAAAGTTCACGATGTTCACACTTGTTCGAGAACACGTATTTATCCTAATCACCGTAATGCTATCAAAAAACTTTTGGGACATTTACTCGTACACAAGGTGAAAGATAGCAGTCGGATCTATACCCCAAAGGACATAATGGAAGATATTAGTCAACAGTATAAAATTAACATATCTTATAAAAAAGCATGGGGTGGGGAAAACCGAGCTTTGGATTTGGTCAATGGTTGCCCCACGGAATCGTTTGCGCAGTTACCATATTATTGTCATAATTTAAAGATGAAAAATGAAGGTACGGTAACACATATTGATACCGATGATGAAGGACACTTTAAAATTTGTTTTATAGGCTTTGGTGTTGCGGTAAGTTTTTGTATATTGTTTATTCATTAAATCCATTTTATTTTTTTGTTTTTTGTATTTATTTTTTATAGGGAAAAATAACTCTATTAGTTCTATACTTTGACATTTTTCCCGCTCTAAGTACTATACTTATTTGTAATATGTATAAGTCACTATTCCTTTAAGTGTTTATCATTTTAAGTATTCTACTTAGTTTATGTGTTTAGAATTAATATTCAGTTACTTGAAACTTAAAATGAGTGACAATACATGCGATTAAGTTAGAGATATATCTATTTAATCAACAACCTCATGATAAATTTAATTGAAAGATCAAATTATGTCATCTCTTAGCTAATAGATAAATATTTAATGTTTTCTTTATTTTATTTTTTATTTTATTATTATTATTATTTTTATTTTTTTTTTGCTTTTTTTAGGCTCCATTTTTTCTTTTATACTCATAAACTTGTTGGTATATATCGCAAGAGAGAGGAAAAAAAAAACTCTAATTATTGAAATGGTAAAGACGTGCAACTCATATAAAATCTAATCATTAATCAATTATTATGATTACTAACTTTGCAAATTGTCATTCAACCTGTGCATAGATTATTGCCAAGTTTGTCAAAATTTCCAGATTAATAGAAATAAGAAATCATTAAACACTTTCGACAAAATTGTAGAATTCTTGCTTGAGAATAAGTCACTCTAAATTGTGTACTTTGATCGAGCATATCAAAACAAGATGATTTATTATGCAAGAGATGAAATAATTTGGTCTTTTAATTAGATTTATCATGAGGCTGTTGATTAAATAGATATATATATATTTAACTTAGTCGCATATATTGTCACTAATTTCAAGTTTGAGGCAAGTGGATATCAATTATAGACACATAAAATAAGTAGAGTACTTAAAATGGTAAACACATGAAAGTACGGTGACTCATACTTATTACAAATAAGTATAGTACCTAAAGTAGGAAAAATGACAAAGTATATCCAAATTGAAAGAATGCATAGGGGAACGACCAGGTTTGGCTATCATATCGGATAGACATTATGCAATTGGAAAAGCGTGTAACACGGTCTTCCCAAATTCATTTCATGGTTATTATTGTAGACATCTGCTGATGAATTGCAGTTTAAACGGTAGTAGAAAGCTAAAAATGCAAAATATTGGAAAACATGCAAAGCTTACACCGAGGAAGAATTTGATAGATCGATTTCTGATCTTCAAAGATATAGACCGGCTGCTTATGACAAACTTTATGAAGCTGGGTTTGAGAAATGGTCACGGGCATATTGCCCTGGTAATCGGTACAACTGCATGACTTCAAACAGCGCAGAGTCGATAAATGCATTAACAAGGGATGTCAGCAAAAGTACCGATAACAATGCTTATGGAGTGGTACAGAGAGCTTTTACAAAGGTGGTATTGTGATAAGCGATACAAATATAAAGGTAATACACATTTTTTTATTTTTTTATTTATTTTTTTTCTTTCTTAGTCAATATAAGATTATGTATAATATTTCTTCATTGGTTTTTATACATATAATGTCTACATGGGAATTCCTACATTGGCTGCTTCTTTATGTCTTAAAAGAACTAATTATTTTATTTTGTAAAAATGATTTCAGATGCAGCCGAGGGTGAACTTAGTGATTGGGCTGCTGCGAAAGTACAGGACAGAATGTTCAAGAGCGTTAACTGGAATGTGTAAGGTATTGAACAGTTTAAACTCTACATGGTATATGACCGTCGAAGACAACATACCGTGGATCTACATAATAATTCATGTACTTGTCGTAAATGGCAACTTTCCGGCATACCCTGTGGTCATGCGATAGCGGTTACTAGAGTTCTTGGATACTCAGATTGTAATCACTTGGCTTTTAATTGGTTTAAGAAAACAACATTGCAAGGTACATACCAAGGATTGGTTTATCCTATAGGAGAGATGTCAAGTTGGGAGCTTCCTAATGGCTTACAAGTTGTGAAGCCACCAACCATGGTGGTGCGTCAATCTGGAAGACCCAAAAACAAAGATCGTGTTAGATCTCAAGGAGAAGAACCAAGTCCGGTAAGATGCACAAGGTGCCAATCCATTGGACACAGGCGAACTGCATGCAGGGAACCATTCCCAAAGAAAAAGAATGTAAGTGACTAGTATTTATATTCAAAAAACTTGTTTTCCTTGGTCGATTAAGAAAGAAATCTCACAAATGTTTAAACTTGTTAGGGAAATGTATCTAACATAGGAAGCTCAGGTAGGCAACAACTCTCGATGCAGGATGAAACGGTGTATAGCTATGATCATATAAACTTGGCTGACCCGTAATTGAAGAGTTTTCATTGAAGAATGGATGTTTATATGTGTTGCTACTTGAATGTGGTTGAAAGGTTCCGATTCTTGTAAGGTTTAGATGTAATGTTTAGATGCTTTTGGTATTTGTTTTGAAGGTTTTGGTTTTTGTTTGTGTTGAATGTTTAGATGAATGTGGAATTATGAACTCTATCATGTAATGTTTAGAAGGTTTTGGTTTTTGTTTGTGTTGAATGTGTATGCATGTAAAACATTTACGGTGAATTATGTTTGTGATCGGGTGATGTGAATAAGTGAAGATATTTGTGACATGTAGAAATTGTAGTTATATGTTTCATGTTATGTATTGTGCAATGGTTTTTTTTACCTTTTTAGTATTGCTACTATCTATACATTTAGGATTGGTAGTTTCATGTTATGTATTGTGTAGCGGTTGAATAATTTAGGTATAACGTTGTCGGTATTATTTGGGGTTCACAGTTAGTTTTATGGGTATGTTGTTCAATTTACGCGAATGTGTATCGTTTTTTTTTTTTTTTTTTTTTTTTTTTTTTTTTTTTTTTTTTTGCATAATGTAGCAGCTGGAATTTTTTTAGGGTCCTTGATCGATACCTTTTGGTTAATCAGGCATAATGTAGGAGCTGGTACTTCTTCCGGGTTAACCTTTTGGTTAATCTTGATCGATACCTTTTGGTTAACCTTTTGGTTAATCTTGCATAAAAAGAGTACAATACTTTAATTTTAAGTCATTACATTTAGAATGATGGGTATCCAAGTTATCCCAGAGGAATACATAAAGATGGGTATCAAAGTTATCCCAAAGGAATACATTAACATACTAGAACAAGTCGCAAACACAAAACACAAAAGCCATCACCCATCAACCATACAAACTTGTTTTAGACCCATCACCCATACAAATGTCTACAAACAGGACAACCAAATGTTTAAGAAAACAAGCACATAAAACATTCAGGCAACATGGATCTTGTGCTTGTAATAAAAGCTAATCAGTCTCTCACGGTATGCCAATGCCGTCTGAACTGGATTATCCACATCCAACACAAAAGCCATCACCCATCAACCATACAAACTTGTTTTAGACCCATCACCCATACAAATGTCTACAAACAGGACAACCAAATGTTTAAGAAAACAAGCACATAAAACATTCAGGCAACATGGATCTTGTGCTTGTAATAAAAGCTAATCAGTCTCTCACGGTATGCCAATGCCGTCTGAACTGGATTATCCACATCCAAAAGTCTGCCATTCCCTAACCTGTACATTTTAGAGTTTGAGTTAAGAGTATAATTTTCAGGTAATAAAAATGTAAGCACTATAAAGCCAACCCAAATGGGGACCTTTTGGAACCATTTGACAAAGATAGTTACTAATAGGTGAGACACAAAACTAAGCTGCTAAACTGAGCTTGAATTTAAGCTGCAAAGGTGAGACACAAAACTAAGTTTCACATCCATGGACGCGTAGGTATACATCCATGGACGCCTACTATATAACTTCTACTTTAAGCTGCTAAACTGAGCTTGAATTTAAGCTGCAAAGGTTAGACACAAAACAACTACTTATGAGAATTACGCAAAAGGGTATATGGATACTTGAAAGGGGATGTTTTAGACAGGGGCTTTGAAAGTGATTTTTTGCTACTTCAATAATCAGATGATTGGACACTCAGATAAGTTGTTGAATAAAAGTACGGATATGTAAGTAATTCAAATTTATCGCAATAATCATTTTTTCTGGTGCAAGTTGTTATTTAACTTCCAAAATCTGTACACAATATTCATAACATGATAAGCTTACATTTTCTTTTACCCAAACTAATGACTGGATGTGCATCTTTACACACCCAAAATCTTCTATCCAGATTTTACTGGGAAATAACGCTTAAAAGATGCTAACCGAGACTAAGTTGGTACTTTATTTAGTGTAACTTAAACCCACAAAACATACAATAACGCAGCATCCCTCTGTATTTTCATAAATAAATAAAAAATGTACGCATTATGGACACTAAGTAATGCTCCACCCCTTTAGGTACGTTGGCATTAAACATCATCAAATCCCATTTATATAGTGATAGACACACTTAGGACCACTTAAGATCAATAGGTATGTTTTACAAAGAACTTGGTCAATCAGTAATTAATTTATACCTAGAAAAAATGACTACTTATGGGATTAATGATGAAGCGAAAAGTGTACCGCTTTTAAGGGGTTATTTAAGCCCGAAATCGTATTTATTTGATCAAATATCGCCCTAAATCGTTCCTTTTGTCATTTTAGGTACTTTTGAGGAGAAATCTGGAAAAGGAGGCATTTTGGACGTTTTTGGAGCATAAAAGTGAAGAAAACGGCAAAGTCTCAAAAATCGGCTGAAAGTTACCTTTGACGGCGTCACATTTAACCCCAGACGGCGTCATGCCTTGGCAAGACAAAGTGGACGTGAAATTTACTCATGATAAGCCAGTGAAATTAGCATGTGAATTATGACGGCGTCACGCTTTAACCTGATCAAGGGCGTCACGGCTTAAATCAAAAGGGACGGCGTCACGTTCAAGGTTCGACGGCGTCAAGCCTTGATAAGCCAGAATGGATTTTGAAGAGCTAAAGAGGGACGGCGTCAAGAAGGTCATCCGGGAACCCTAAAAGCGGTGAGGTGACGGCGTCACACTCCATAACGTGACGCCGTCAGATACAAAAATCTATATATAGTTTTCTAATTTTTTGTCATTGGGAGAGAGCTTAGTGTGTGGAATTTTGGGAGAAAACCCTAAGACGATTTTAGCTTCTTTTTCAAGGCTTTTTGCCTTGAGATCTTCCATGTTACATTGAAAGATAAGTTATCAATTAATCATTCAATATGTCTATGTGTTGTTTGATTTTATCTTGTTCTTGTCTTTTGTTTAACATGTTAGGCTAGATTTATCTTGTGTTTGCTTAGATCTAATGAAACCTAGCTATTGATTATTGGTTATTAGTGTGTTATTAGTTGTATTGGATGATTGTTTATCTATGTTAGGCTTAAGAAAACTGGCTAACTTCCTATTCGGTAACTTGCTTGAACGTCTTAAGAAACATGAACCAAAGGCGTACTAAAGGTTTTTATGGTTGTATTTAATGCACAAGCGAATTCTAGTGATCCCATGTTAGGAGCTTCCTAGCCGGCTCGACATAGGAGTGAAGTAGGAGCTTGTAGAGTTGGGGAAGTACGTACGCCACCCCACGATTGGTATTAAGGAATACACCCGTCATCCACGCGACTAATACACACTAATTAACCGGTAAAAGATAGTTAGGGAGTAAGGAAATCTAAGTAAACACATTTCTCTACACATAAGTTTCTCACCACATTTTCATTTTTGTTATTTTATTTTATTTGCATCCGTAGTAAATTTGGGTTAGTTGACTAGCAACTAATTCCGCCCACTCTTTCAAAACCGAGATTTTACTTGCTTTCATAAAAAAATATAAAAACATAAAAAGAATCTTCCTCAACCTTTAGACCTATTAGAGTAGTTTTTCATACCTAACGAACACTATTCCCTGTGGAGAACGATCAATCCCCCGTACTTACCACTACACTATACTACATCGGTCAGGTACACTGCCTGGTGGGGTTGTAAGCCTCTTGAGATCCCTCGAGAGGTAAAACCTGTTGTAAGGTTACAAAACCACGCATCAAGTTTTTGGCGCCGCTGCCGGGGAATAGTTATTATTTAGGTTGAATTTTTATTTCTATTAGGTCTACTCACTAGATTCCTTTCTAGTGAGATTTTTATTTTATTTTTCTAGATTTTCTTTAGTCTATCTATTTTCTTCGTGTCTTTGTTCGTAACCATACCATCCGACATCATGGAAGATGGTAATATCCTTAACCCCCACAACCCACCACCACAACAACCACCACCACCTCCTAGAGCCCGTACTTTAGGAGAGTATTCCCGTCCTAGCCACCATGGCTATCGAAACACCATTGAGCTCACTCAAGGAGCCAATATCACACCCTTGCGATCCGACACCATCCGGTTGGTGCAAAGCGGATGCGCATTCCATGGACTTCGTTCTGAAGATCCTAATCAACACCTCAAGGACTTTCTTAAAATCGTTGATTCTATAGACCTTGATGTTGCCACTCGAGAGACGACCCGATTGCGTCTCTTCCAATTCTCTTTGCGGGACCAAGCTAGTCAGTGGCTAGAACGTCAACCCGCAGGATCCATCACCTCTTGGGATGATCTCACCACTCGTTTCCTTGCTCAGTTTTTCCCACCGGGAAGAACTACCAAGCTAAGGAATGATATCTTGATGTTCCAACAACGTCAAGGCGAAACTCTCTACGAGGCATGGACTCGATTCAAGGACTTACTCCAAAAGGTCCCTCACCATGGCATAGAACTTTGGCTCCAAGTCCAAATCTTCTATGACCATATCAATCTCTACACAAGGCAAACCATTGACCAATCGGCCGGTGGTAAGCTACGTGATCTAAGTGCGGAACAATCATGGGCTCTCCTAGAGGATCTTGCTCTTTATGACAACGAAAGTTGGAGTGATCCCCGTGATTTGAATAAAACGGTCAAGGCAATACCTTTGCCTTCGAACAATTCAAGCACTTCCGACCGTAGGATCATAGAACTTGAAGACCAAGTCAAGTTTCTCATGAAATCCTACGAGGCTCCTAACCCTTCAAGCCAAGTGAACAAAATCACTTCTTCATGTGAATTATGTAGTGGTCCCCACGACACTCGTGATTGCATGGAACTCCCCGAACAAGCTTTTGTGGACTACGCATCCTCGCGTACCGACGGAGCGGGAGACAAGTGGTACACTTTCAAACCCGAGCCAAACCATTACGGTGATACATACAACCCCTCATGGAAAAATCACCCGAACCTTAGGAGGAAACAAAACCAAAACACGCAACAAACCAATTCTTCCAACCCACCTAATCGTTTCCAATCAAGCGGTTCCAACTCGAACCGTACTTTCAACAACAATCCTTCCGGCAATGGTAGTACCAATAACTTTGAAGGATTGATTTCCCAATTTATGGCATCTCAAGAAGCTCGGATAGCTAGATTCGAGACCGAATTCAATCAACAACAAACGGAGATGACCAATAAAATTGACAACTTGTTGAAAGCTCTCCATAACCAAGTGTTATCACCTCCACATAAGGACGCTAGGAACACAAATAGCAGACCCCAAGTAAAAGACCCCTCTTCATCCAAACACGTCCACTTTGTCAACATTGTCACTATTAAACCAATTGATAGGAATGAGGATAATAGTGAACCTAAGGATGAGGATAAGAAAGTCGAGGTTGATAAGGAAGTTAGGACAAGTGAGATTGAAGAAGTAGATGATGATGAGGACTACTTCAATAGGCTACCCACTAAGGAAGAGCGCGCATATCATACAAACTTATTCGATGACCCCGAGGCACCATACTTCCTAGGTAGACCAATCATAGAAATAGGCGACCCTTCTAATCTCAACATACCATGCAACATCGGACATTTGCATGTGTGGAAAGCCTACATCGACCTTAGATCACCCATAAACATCATGACTAGAGCCCACTACAACTTGATAATGAAGAATCAACTTGGGCATAGGATGTTCCCTAACAAGGGTTGGATGAGTAACTTCACGGGAAGAGTTAAGGGATTACCGGTTTATGTAGGAAACTTCACCTATGTCACCGACTTTGTAATTGTAGAAGATATCCGCCCAATAGTCGATGCATCCTTGACTCAAGTGGTTTTTGGAAAACCATTTGTTGAGGTCTCTAGAATGACTTATGAACCTTCCTTAGGGATAGTTAGATTTAAGGATGAGACCGATGAAGTCAGCTACCAAATGCCATATAAGATTGAACAATTCCAACACTTGTCAAATGTTGAGAAGGAGCTCAAGCAAGCGGTCTACTATAGGAATGATGAGGATAGAAGTAAAGGAGTAGACTATGTTATGGAAAGGATATTCGGTTTCTACAAGATTGTTTGAAATTAGGACCGGAATATAAAACCGGGAAGGAGAATGGCCTAGGAACCGTGACCGATGATGGAGTCACGTAATGTACGTGACTTTGAGTCTAGCTACAAGACTCGTTAATAAAGAAAAGCGCTTCTTGGGAGGCAACCCAAGCTTTATTTTATTTATTTGCTTTGTGTGTTTATTTGTTTGTTTGTTTGTTTTTATTTGTTTCCGTATGTATGTTTAATTTTTATTCTTATTGATTCATGTTCAAAAGTAATTTGTGAAAATGCTTTATTTTGTTTTTAACTTCGTCTTAACTACATATAAAGGTATTTTGCAAAAGACAAGTGTAAGGGAAATCTAAATCGGTTTATTAGAACACAAATGAACATGAATCGTAATAATAATAAATTAGCATACATATTAGTGTTTGTTTGAGTCAAATGCTTGTATCGAGTCATAATGATGTTTTACAGGATTTCCAGGAAGTAAGGTAAAGGTTTTTCCAGAAATTTTCCGGAAACTTAAAATGAAAATTTTTGTCAGGTCATTTCTGACGGCGTCAGGGTTTATAACCTGACGGCGTCAGATTTAATTTTCAGAAATTTTTGAAAGTTTTGTTTTTAAAAAGTTTTCATTAAATCTCCAACTTATAATCTCCAGGAATCTGCAAAATTATCATTCCACAAGCATTATATCCTTATATATAGATTTATCCCGCCGATGTTATGCAGGTTTTCGTGTTTGTTTTCTCAGGTTTAACAGGTTATTTTGGACAAGAAAATGTTTTTGGATCAAGCTTTTGGCGATGCATTAGTCATGGAGCTTCAACATTACTTTGGAAGAAGATTTAACCGTATTATTTCATTATCCACCGAGCGAATCAGGGGAGTATTTGATTTCATTCTTTTACTTTTTGCTTTTACATCTTGTTATTTGAACATTGGGGACAATGTTCATCTTAAGTGTAAGGGGGGGTAAAAGTACGATTTTAGAGAATGCTATTACGCTTGATTTTTGTTTGTTTAATAGTAGATGTGTAATAAAACTGAGATAAATACCTGTTAAGGCAATTTTAGTGCCAAATTTAAAATTTTTTACAACATATAGGAGTGAAACTTTGATCTTAATGAGCGTCTCATGGATAGGAGTTATATGACTAGCACAAAACCGTACCACTAAAAAAATTTTCCACCCCAAATATGTGAGGATTCGCCCCTAGAATTGGTAGGAAAAGCATTTATGCAATGATGTGAGTACCGGTAGCACTTAGATTCTAGAACTTACGTTAGGACCATTCCGAGGCCACAAGTGAGACTACATTCGTGTAGTTAGATTTACTACATGATAAGAGGCATTAGGATTAACCAATTGTTTTACACCTGTGTTTTTGTTATAATTACGTTGGCTACATTGGTCAAGTAATTCTCCCACACCCCTTTGCGTTGTACTCATTTTTAGTACACGATACCCCTAGTACACCCCTCAGAGCCTATCTTTTCGTTTCGACCTTTAAGCATTTTACTTAAAGGAAGAATTTGTTACACCCCACTTAAATGTACACCCAAATCGCCTTAGCCTACCTTGTATGCACTCATTTTTAGTGCATTATTGTTACAACATTTGTTTAAACCCAAGTTAATTATCTAGTTGATTACATGGTTGCTAAGTCGAGTCATATCCTTGTACATA
Source organism: Artemisia tridentata subsp. tridentata (assembly GCA_021014915.2). NCBI lineage: Eukaryota > Viridiplantae > Streptophyta > Magnoliopsida > Asterales > Asteraceae > Artemisia > Artemisia tridentata. Next base: position 28,273,175 of record CP139501.1, on the reverse strand, counting down.
TTGTTTTGGGACGATTGGGACTCATGGGTAAAGTACTAGTGTAATGGAGTAATGGGGAAGAACATCATTTATTACCCCCATATGTGCTAATAATTTTAAAAGTACTCCAAGTTTTTCAATTATCTTAATTCGAGTCATTAGAATAGTTATTTGTAAAGTTATGTAAAAATTCAAGTGTAAGGGGAATGCAATGCCCCTATGATGTATTATTTTGGATGGTAGGGCAAAAGTGTATGCAAAAAAAAAAAAAAAAAAAAAAAAAAAAAAAAAAAAAAAATGAGAAAAAGAAAAATAGAAAAAACATACGGACTACCATCCCGTTTTATTTTATGTTTATTTTATGTTTTTGTTATTTTCTTTCATTAGCTTAAGATCGAGTCTAGTCTTGGCTTAGCAACATTGTATAGTACATGTAATTGATCAAGATTTTTAACTCGCCACCAGTAAAATATCCCGTATCCAACAAAACCGTGTTTTCCTTTTCCCTACACCTAACGTTATAACCCATTTAAAAGCCCTCTTTGATAGTTTATCTTTGGTGCTTACGCCTAGTGGAGGAGGTTTTCGATCCTTTCCCAAGCCTATGGTAATCTATTTGCTATGACAGGTAGTGAGAGATATTATCCGTTTTCATTTATGAGATTTATTTTGATGACACTTGAGAGATGTGAGTATCTAAACACTACTTGTGAGGTGCTAGTTTATAATCTCCGTGCTTATTATGATTGAAGTGGAACGAATATTTGTTGTAATTACTTTTATGTTAGCATTAAAAGACCCCTAACTTGTATTTTGATTAGAATAAAAGCACATTTGCTTGAGGATAAGCAAATCTCAAGTGTAAGGGTATTTGATGAAGCGAAAAGTGTACCGCTTTTAAGGGGTTATTTAAGCCCGAAATCGTATTTATTTGATCAAATATCGCCCTAAATCGTTCCTTTTGTCATTTTAGGTACTTTTGAGGAGAAATTTGGAAAAGGAGGCATTTTGGACGTTTTTGGAGCATAAAAGTGAAGAAAACGGCAAAGTCTCAAAAATCGGCTGAAAGTTACCTTTGACGGCGTCACATTTAACCCCAGACGGCGTCATGCCTTGGCAAGACAAAGTGGACGTGAAATTTACTCATGATAAGCCAGTGAAAATAGCATGTGAATTATGACGGCGTCACGCTTTAACCTGATCAAGGGCGTCACGGCTTAAATCAAAAGGGGACGGCGTCACGTTCAAGGTTCGACGGCGTCAAGCCTTGATAAGCCAGAATGGATTTTGAAGAGCTAAAGAGGGACGGCGTCAAGAAGGTCATCCGGGAACCCTAAAAGCGGCGAGGTGACGGCGTCACACTCCATAACGTGACGCCGTCAGATACAAAAATCTATATATAGTTTTCTAATTTTTTGTCATTGGGAGAGAGCTTAGTGTGTGGAATTTTGGGAGAAAACCCTAAGACGATTTTAGCTTCTTTTTCAAGGCTTTTTGCCTTGAGATCTTTCATGTTACATTGAAAGATAAGTTATCAATTAATCATTCAATATGTCTATGTGTTGTTTGATTTTATCTTGTTCTTGTCTTTTGTTTAACATGTTAGGCTAGATTTATCTTGTGTTTGCTTAGATCTAATGAAACCTAGCTATTGATTATTGGTTATTAGTGTGTTATTAGTTGTATTGGATGATTGTTTATCTATGTTAGGCTTAAGAAAACTGGCTAACTTCCTATTCGGTAACTTGCTTGAACGTCTTAAGAAACATGAACCAAAGGCGTACTAAAGGTTTTTATGGTTGTATTTAATGCACAAGCGAATTCTAGTGATCCCATGTTAGGAGCTTCCTAGCCGGCTCGACATAGGAGTGAAGTAGGAGCTTGTAGAGTTGGGGAAGTACGTACGCCACCCACCGATTGGTATTAAGGAATACACCCGTCATCCACGCGACTAATACACACTAATTAACCGTAAAAGATAGTTAGGGAGTAAGGAAATCTAAGTAAACACATTTCTCTACACATAAGTTTCTCACCACATTTTCATTTTTGTTATTTTATTTTATTTGCATCCGTAGTAAATTTGGGTTAGTTGACTAGCAACTAATTCCGCCCACTCTTTCAAAACCGAGATTTTACTTGCTTTCATAAAAAAATATAAAAACATAAAAAGAATCTTCCTCAACCTTTAGACCTATTAGAGTAGTTTTTCATACCTAACGAACACTATTCCCTGTGGAGAACGATCAATCCCCCGTACTTACCACTACACTATACTACATCGGTCAGGTACACTGCCTGGTGGGGTTGTAAGCCTCTTGAGATCCCTCGAGAGGTAAAACCTGTTGTAAGGTTACAAAACCACGCATCAATTAATAACTACGAGGTAGAGCATTTTACAGAGATAATCAGGAATGTTATAGCTATAAGAGTATTTCTTATCCAAACAATAACTAGATCAGCAGCCAAATAACAAGTTTACGATACACTATTCAGGTTTTAATTACCAAAACCTAACAATAAAAAACATGACATGCACATACAAAAACCCTAACCCTAAAAAACCCTAGATATAAGAGATCATATGTAAGACAGTGTGAGGCTTAAGACTGGAAAAAGGAAAACACACAACTTTGAATGCAAGGTAAATTAATCTTTCCAAAAACTTTATCATATCCATAAACTAACCGTTAGTGGAAAATTAAAGCTCACAAAATTTTGCAAAAGAATTTACAAGATTGTGTGTACCGCCATGCACTAAGTCTTCGCAAGATCACAAGCTGTCAAAACAGTTGCCCGTGTAGTTCGAACCTGATCGGGAGTACAGACTACCTCCGCCGTGGCTTAATCACAAGTAGGATGAATAATCTGAGGCCCGATATCTAAGCCCAACTCTACAGGGTTAAGTAAACCGACCATCTATGGTTCAAGGATGCCCGGATCTACACGCTGATCCGTTTCCCCCCAAAGATTCCCATAGAATAGCCGATTACCACCGGAATGATACAACACTTGGATCGATTGCAAAGACAAAAGCAAAAGGTTTTCAACACTCACACTTGAAAATTGTTTTGTAAAATTGTGTTAAGTTTGATTTCCAAAAACAGCCATCTAACTATGTAACAGTTTATCCAGATCACTAGCAACCAAATAACAAGTTTACGATACACTATTCAGGTTTTAATTACCAAAACCTAACAATAAAAAACATGACAATTCAGGTTTTAATTACACTATTCAGGTTTTAATTACCAAAACCTAACAATAAAAAACCTGGCATGTTTAATTGGTTTGTGATTTAACAACAATTAGAAACCGCAACCAATAAACATGACAAAAACCTCAAATATATGTTGTAGGTATAGCTAATCTACGAGTGTCGCTATTCGAAAAAGCTCTCACAACTTACACACATGAAAAATTAAACTAACTAATAATTAGGAAAACCCTAAATTACACAATTCACTAAAACCTAATTAGTGACAATAACTGAACTTGAATTTAAGCTGCTAAACTAGTACTCTTATCATATTTATGTTTCACATTATATGTATAAGAAGATGACAAATACTCAATTAAAACTAAAATATTGCTAACCGCTAACCTGTATAAGAAGATGCAGAGCCACACACCGCAATCATCAAACACTCCACCCTGCTTGGGAACATTGAGAGCATTGCTAAATGTAATCTTATAGGACATAGGATCAATTCCCTTCTGCTCAAAAACTCCTACTTGTTCTAGCAATTCCGGAAGCCTAGTCTCTAGACAATTCCTCATACTTAGATAGAATGGACGCATTTCATTCTCAAATACAGGTCCACTGTCATAGAATGTAACTTGACCACTCTGGATGTGAAACACAGCAAGGGACCAATGTACTTTTGGTTCATTTATGGGAATGAAAACACGTTCAACATCACCCCAACCCAGAGGGTAAGTTTCTTTGTTTGCGTACCAGACAGACATTGTTCCTTTCATCAATAATGGTAGGAAAAAGCAGCTTACCATAGACCAGTCCATATCTGATGGTCTGGTATGCCACATGTAGGTTATCCATAGATCAATGTGCTGTAGGAAAAACAAACAACAAATATATTCAGTAATTTATAATAAAAAAATTGCGCATTTGATTTTCTCTACATGTACTAGATATCAAGTAAGATAGTGTTACGAGACAAACATCATAATAGCGTTGGCAAACCTTGCTACTTTGAGCCCCTACTCAAAAACCCATTGCCATGACGACGTAACATGTACAATGGCCACCACCAAACCCATTGCTACGTCGTCATGGCAATGAGTTTTCAAGGGGAGGCTAAAACTAGCAAGGTGGATCAAAATACTTATAGTAAATTAGGCATCTTAGCATACCATTTCGTTTTTTGCGACTGTGTTCAGGATCAAAGGTTTAAAATGTGTGATGGATCATACACATTCATGTACTTGTCGAAAATGTAGGTATCTGTGTGTCGTAAATGGATGATAGTATAATACACATTCATGTACTGGTAAATGGATGAAACCAAGAAAGAATAAACAAAATATTTTAGATCTTAAATTTCTGGTATGTACTGGTAAATGGATGAAACCAAGAAGAAGAAGAAGAAATAAAATTTTGAGGATTTTAATTTACCAAAACAGTGTTTTAGTGTGTGTAAAATGGATTTACAGTGTAGTGTAGTGTGTGTGTGTGTGTGTTTTTTGCAGCAAAAAGGAACAAAAAAAGTACAAGCAAAAAGAAAAAAAAAGTACAACAAAAATCTTTTCAAAAGATTTTTTACTTTTTCAATGCAAAAAGTACGCCGTCAGTCGAGCATTTGCAAGTCGACTTTTAAGAAAGTAAATAGTAAAATAGATTCTCTAAAGATTTTGTTGAACCAGAAAATAGTACAAGGAATGACATGTGGCAAGAAACTAATGGAGTTGAGCGGTTGAGCATGACCAAAATAAGAAAAAAGAATGAAAAATGACTATTAAATGAATTAAGGTTTTTTTTTAATACTAAAATGGTAATTACGTACGTACGTTCAAAGATAACATGCTAATGCCCATATGAACAGAACCAAACCTTTTAATAATATGATTATACAGTACGAAACTTTTTGACCCATATATGCAAGTTAACAATCTGATTAGCATCCTATTAGATATGCATATATCACAAAGATCAGAGGGGAAGATGCGTTAGACAAGATTGAAGATTATATACCCATCCAAATCCAATGTGCTACGTATCCTATCTTTTTTTTTTCTTTAAGGGTGTTTGTATATAAATTTTCAAAATAGTTCTATAGTTCTTGCAAGTTAAAGTCGCGATAATAGCTTCTCGGCAAATTGAGCATCTTGATTATTTAACAAGACTTGATTTTTTCAATTAATGACATAGTAACATTTCTTATACTCCCTCCGTCCCATTTTAGTTGTCCAATGTTGACTTTCAAAGTCTTTTTGCTTCAGCTTTGACCGTAAATATTTTTGTTTGTATTATATAATACTTGATGAAAGTTATATCATTGAAAAGTTCGTTTAAAATCAAATTTATTTATATATTTTATATCAAGTGTTATAGAATATAAACAAAAATATTTGCGGTCAAAGTTGAAGCAAAAAGACTTTGAAAGTCAACACTGGACAACTAAAATGGGACGGAGGGAGTATAATATAAACGATTTAGTTGATGGGATTGCTCCATGATGATTCAACCAAATCCTGGGCATTATGATAAATCATGTTATATCATAATGAGATTCTTAAAGCGTTAGAAGAAAACTGAAGGAGAATACTTTGCTAACAAATGTTGAATAGCATGTTAAATTATTCGAATGGTAGCTAATACATCTTTTGAAAGTACAATCTACTTACGCTTAGTATTCGCATGAAACAACGTAGAAAGTCGATGTGAATGGTGAATATGTACATACATGTGCACTTTTTTGTTTGTTTTTTTTTTTTTTTTTTTTAATATTTGAATTGTTCTTAAGAATATGAAAAGAATGAAATTTGATTCTTATTTGCTTCTAGAAATACAACCATTAACTAGAGTTTAAAAATGAAAGAAAGTATCCAGCATTGTTATCTATGATTTCGTCAATATTTGCCTACTTATATTTGAATTTTGTATGATTTCGTCAATATTTTACTTTTAGGTATCTTAAATTACAGTGTGACTGGGAAATTGAAGTAGCTTATATCTCGTGAATGTTATGTTTTTCTTAATTTTGTATTGGATATATAAAATTACATTATAGTTTCATTGGTTAACAAATTTTATAATCAAGTCCAAAACTTTTTAAAACGAGGATAATCCTTTTTTTTTTTTTTTTTTTTTTTTTTTTTTTTTTTTTTTTGTATACCTGGGTTTCCGACTCGACATTGCGAGCCGACTAATCACAGGACGACTACCCTTTTTGGACGACTACCCTTTTTGGATAGCCCGGAGTCGTCACAGGTGAACCTCCGTGGCCAATGGGGATTAATTTTCTCCCCAGGGTAATCTTAAATTTAATTTTATTAACTTAGATGTAAAATTCTCAAATTTTATAACTTTTAGGGTGCGTTTGGTATGCTGCGAGGAATGACAATGGGTATGAGTTTGATAGTAGTGGTGGGTCCCTCAACTATGAAAGATCCATTCCCCCCTCAAGAGTTGTATATGGAGTATGGAATATATTAGACTTTCATAGTCATAGTTGTGGGCTCAGTCATCCTAAACAAACACAAACTATCACTTTCATAGTGATAGTTTGATTCCCTTAGGAGGAAACCAAACGCACCCTTAGTAAATTTAACAAATACCTCATATATTAAACTTTTAAAAGAAAAACTTTATCATTATTATTATTTTTATTTTTATTTTTTAAATTACATAAAATTAGATGGGAGTTTAGACACAAGCTGTGCTCTAAGTCTCTTCTAAATACAAAATGTCATATACGAATAACTAATTTCATATACATACAGGGTATAAATATCAATTTGAAGCACGGTGTTAAGATACGAGTATTAAATAAATAATTAGACATAAACTCTACTTTTTTAAATGAATGATTTTTATATTACTGTTATAAAAAATTAAATTAACTTTCATACTAAAAGTACGTGTATGCACATGATTATAACATATATAAATAAACATATTCAACATATTTAATCTATGTAAAAATCATGCGATTGCGTAAAACTTTAAAACTAATTTAAACATGTAAGTTTTCTAACAAGTAATAATGAAATTGTATAAATGAAGACACGATATATTAAGGAAAGTGACTGACACTTTTTCTTTTTCCTTTTTGAACTATGTTATTGACTCACTTAAATAATTGATTTGCATACTTATAGTACAAGCAGATAAAGCACAATATTAATTTTGTACAACCAGTTAAAGAATAAACAAAAATGTCCAATAAATTTTAGAAATGTGCAAATCACTACACATATATTAAACGTGTAACGCGAGCTCCATAATTCAATACGAGTAATATAATAAAAGTTTTAAGGTTGGTTCTAAAGTGAGTTATGATGAACATGTTTAACAATATCAATAACAGTCTCGGTAACAATAGCAAATAGCAGAGTTATCTAAAAAGTTGATTCATATCAGAATTTAAATTACAAGTAATAAACAAAAGTTGTAGTATAATGTCTCTTTAAGCATTCATTGTCCGATAATTACAACTTTGTCATAATATAACCAGGAATGTTAATGGTGACTTACAATTCTTATAATATACATCTCAAGGAAAACACTCATTTCATGACTAACACCCATAAACTTCATTACATACTAAGCTTTTAACACGCTCATTAACAACACAATCCAGCTATGACTAATAGGAAGAGAAGATCATATCATTCACGAGGACGTGCAAGCCATAATGAGCTAAGAGCTCGAAGACGTGAGAAATAATCACTGATGGCTATAAGTGCTCGAGCTGATTGACGTGTTGTCAATATCCGGTGCATTTGTTGCAAGGTTTGTTGCCTCAAGTTGTCCGCCTGCAACCACAACCAAACCATTCATCAACCATTGGGGTGTGTTAAGGGGTTGTTATAGGTGGCACAATGTATGGGTTAGGTAAGTGACCAAAACACAAATACGTTTTTAAGGATATTAAATACATCTATATGGTTACCAAATAATGATATTACAAAAAATAAATAAAAAAAAAATTTATAAATCTATATTCCAAAAAAAAAAGTTAAAGCACAATTGAGAATTGCAGCCCACCTGCTAATAACTAGGGCGACTTAGATAATGGGTCAACTGGGTAAAACTTTTTAATCGACTTAAGGCAACTTCTAAACCATTCTCCCTTTTACCTTATTTTATGGCGAGTTATTTTAGCTTCACATATTTAACCGATTACTGATAAAGCTATAACCAAATTGAAAATTTTATATGAATTGGTAAAAACTGCCACCTCTAGTCTTTATGTAATCATATATGCATGTGCGTGTTTGTGAGTGAGAAATAGAGACAGAGAGAGAGAGATAGAGACAGAGAAGAAGAAAAAAAGTATGTCGATAACAAAAAGAGCACCTGTCGAATGAAGCCCTCTAGTGTTCCTAATTTACCCATAGCCATCGCCATTTGGCCCATATAGTTGGCTACGTTGCCTGATGAGCCCGAGGGCCCAAGGGAGCCTGCTAATGTCTCGGATAAAGACTGCTGCAATGCATCCATTCCTTGTGATAGGGCGTCCTCCGCCTGCTGTGATGTTTGCTGCAAGTTATTGATGGCCAACAACTGTTGTTCTGTCAAAGGCTCTAATTGGGTTATAAGTAGCTGCAATTCATGTAAAACACATCCATAAATTAGATAGTAAAAAAGAAAACGTACACTACTGAAAACATATCAGTTGCACATTACGTGGGTTTACTGTTTTCAGTTTTTAACCACTCCAAAACTCCATATTTATCATATGAATAGGTTTGTACTTATGCATGTATGAGTAATAGGTTTGTAGCACGTTAAACTAACACTAGTTAAGCAACAAAAAAATACTGGAAGTAATCACACAAATAGTAGTGATTACAAGATCTGCTACCGAATTATAACCTTCTAATGATTCATTTTTCTACAATGCAACATGTATGACACAGCAGATTCCACGCAGATTCCACTTACAAATTTTACAAGTATAGCAGAAATCTTCAGTTCTGATAAAAGCAACTATTTATAGTCAACAGCAGCATTTTAAGACTACTTTAAAAGTTTAGTTACATGCAGCAAGTCTTCAGATGCAACCCTTTATCATGTTTCTTTGTGAACAGGTTCTCGTAGCCTCATGAACGTTTACTCACAAAGAAACCTATTCAACGGTTCACCAATGTAATTGAGTTAACTTTTATTTTCAGTAAATTTTACGCAAATAATTCCTTAATTGCCAAACTTCCTAATTCCCTGCTTCTCTTTTGACCAATTTACATACTTCTTGAACTTGTACAAGTCACAAAACGAATAGTATGAGCCGGGATAACCTACACCAAAACGGGGAAACTTCGATAGTCATCTAGCATATGCATCTGACTCCTACCTCACCTGTGAGTTACTGACACAGTCGTTCTGTAGTGAATCAAATTGTAACGTACTGTAAGCGTATGATTATATGGAGAGCAGGTGTTGTGGGACACCTCCAATGGGAAATTCAGATACTTCATACAGACACATGAGTTCATAGAAATTAGGCTGTCAATCGACTCAATCCATAAATTACACAAATATGCGTGATGAAAAATTGGATATTTCCTAAGAAGGATAAAGTATAGAATTTTAAGGTGTGCCTGGACTGAGGTTTAAGATTGTTAAATGGGCAAAACTTAGATGAAGTCATACAAGTTTTAGAGTAAGTTAACAGAAAGCACCTGCATGAGGAAGAGAGTGCAGGATTCCCGTCATCAACCGATATATTGTAATTGACATGTGTATGATATATTTTATTAAATATCGTCTCCTACACAAATGACGACTTGCTAGCTTAAAATTTAAAAATTCAAGCACAAGTTTGACAACTATGCTGATTTATACTTGTTCATAAACTTGATCACATATTTATTTCACCCTGACCATCTTTCGATTTCCTTATCTACTAAGCAAATGGTCAAAAAAACTTTATTGCTAATACTTTCTTCTTGCATCTTCAATGCCACTTTGTCACAAAACGTACTTAAACCCCATAAAATTTGTGACCCCCTTCAACTATTTATCTAGTTTCACCCTCAAGATTCAAACACCTAATTCTGGATACCAAGAAAAGGACGGTTCAGTTTTTCAGAAACTCTTCGGTGATGTTATTGTTATTGTTAATGTTACTACCATCATCTGCAATATCTACTGCTATTAATACTGTGGTAGACACTATGCATTAAGATAATACGTGAGATTAATAATGCAAAGATTTCAACGATATAGAGACCTTTATGTTAACGATGATCATTGAAAATAATTATTTTCATCTAATAGCTCTTCATGAAGGCTTTCCTATTAATTTGTATTAAAAACATTTATAGGTTGCAAAATAGCAAATTAATACGAATTGAGTAACTGGTCAAAACTGGCAAAATGTTGGGTGTTGCCAACCAACACGTTTTTCTTTGCCTATCTAGATATGGAAATTTTTTGAACAAAGCAATTCAGGAAGTTGTAATCTGATAACGCCCTGGGAAACTTTTAACTTCTTTGGCTCATTTCCTTTACAGCTAAAATATCTAACTATAACCGTTTGAGCCGCTAACAATCATATCTACCCCTAATTAACTCATTTGCACATAAATAGTCTATAATTCCCCCCCTCTAGAATCATTGATGGTCTCTTGTTCCTTTTCAAGGTTTGTATAACTAGTGGTCTAGTCATATTCATAAATCTAATGTATTTCCAAAGGAACGCCTCATGTCCTCATTGGTAAACACGGAAAGTTCAAGGCATTTCAAAATTATAATAGCATTTCATCACTCAATATACACTGTTAGAATTAGTAAATAAGGGCCAAGCCCAATAGTTAACCTAGCTTAGTCTCCAAGCTAAGCAGTGTTATTTATATTCCCTGTAATATTAGTTTTCATTAGAAAATCAAGTTAATACAATGTAGTTGTTTGGTTCATTATAGCATTTCATCCAACTCTGTTTATACACACATTGGCACAGATGTTACTGAAACTAATGACATGATGCATGATATCTATCAAATACTCACCTTGAGGATTTCTGATGAACGGAATCCACCTAACCAAAGAAAACACCGTTCTGCAGGCGTTTTCCACATGCCTGATAGAATGTGGAAGACATCAGCCTTTGCAGCATCACCTTTTATTCTGAAAATATCATCAAAATGTACAATGACTCCATCAACAATAAGCTTAAGTTCACCATCACCAGCATGTGAGTTGACAGCTTCTCTTAGCTCACTAATTCGTCGATTTTGTTCATCCAGCCACCGTGAATATTCAACATGAAAAGATGAGGCTCCTGCATAGTTCAGTTATCAGTATGAATGTATGATCTTTCTATACAGCAATGTTGGATCCGGTTTCAGTGATAGGAATGATGCAATACACTTACAGAAACAGAAATTTCTAATCAAGTTACAAACCGCTATTTACACAACTATTAAGTAGAGGTGGCAAACTGAGCAGGTCAGGTGTATTGTGCAAGTCAAAAAGGTACTTTTTGGGGGTGGAGACGGCTTCGCTTGTCCAAACTCCAAATGTGTAACGCTTTCTTATATAGATAGTGTGTTAGCTATGCACACAAAATTTGAGTTTGTCATAACAATCCATCTCATTGAAAAAATAGTTTAAAAGGTATTATGCAGTAAAAGTTCACATTCAACAAAGCTTTCGACATATTTAATCACTTCTTCATAAGCTAGCTCTTTTAATTACTATTTTACCTGTTTGACCCATTAGAAATAAAAGATAATCATAATCAACCCATAAGCAGACAGGTAAAATATACCACATTTACTTTTCAGGATACGGATAAGTTATATCCAAAAGTGTTAATAAGCTTGTTGAATAAATTTATAGGTTGAAAGCATGAATTTCTACTACATACACTAAAAATAGTTGTTAGGGATTTGACATAATACAGGGAGGTCTACTCTTCCGGCATCAAAAGATCCTTACCGCATAACACCAACAGTGTTCTCTACTGCTGGCGCTAACAAAAAACAGCAGGAAGAAAAAAAAAAAAAAAAAAAAAGGGTAATCCATTGAATTTATGAGCCAGGAAAGTACACTATAGTTCTTGGCCATCCATGGTCTCTAAGGCCCAAAAGGTCACCAGTGATGCGCCCTAATTTGTATCTGCTGCACCTAGCAATTTAATTGGATTATGCCCACTGTACTTAATGCATATATACTTTCTCCGCAAATCATATCCTCAATAGATCAACTAGAGTGACTAAGTTAGGAACATGAATATCTTTGTTCTATCCATTCCATGGGATACCAAAAGAGTCCAAACCCTCTTCCTAATAACACTTTCTTGTTCCTGGTAAGTCCAGTCGTTACATCTTATCAGATTCAAAGATTTATTGTGAGCCATGCCTATGAGCAAACTACCTCATGAAACCAGACGTTATCATCAAGCTTGAGTTAATATTTTTGATTTACTAAAGATCCCATCTAAGCTCAATGACCTTAATCTCAAGTTTATTTTAGTTTCTGTTTCCATTTTGTTACATAAATTTCTAACATTAATAGCATAGATTCTTTTAAGACTAGAATATTTCTGCTTTATTCACAACAGCAAATGGAATACTAGTAAACTTCTCGTAACATAATAATATTGTTGCTAGACATAGACAATGTAGTGGTGGAAGAAAACTATAGTAAAGTAAATGAAGGGAAGAGTGAGAAGAAATCTATTATAGTAGAGCAATAAAAAGACACTGATAACAAATTACAACCTTATTCTTCAAGTCACTAGCAGAGGTGAGCAATTTATGAGGGACAAAAAATTTCAAACTGATTGCATTCCCGCTATTCGATTAGCATAATCATACAGTATACACTACTCTTCCAAACGGACCAAACCCCTTAATTTATTGTTTCAGATATCAGAAAGTTAAATTTGCGTAGTTTGTTATTCTAGATAGAAGTATTGACAAGGAGGATACAAGACTCAAATTCACAACCAGGCGTACCATTTCCACTCGTTGATTGAGATTGCTCTCCTGAACTTGAAATGTAGACGCCCTTTCAGCAAATGAGAAATAACATTAAGACAAGTGAATGTGCTTGAAGCTAGTTTTTCAAAAGGATTGTGCCGACCAAACCTGCTGCCTAGCTCTCTGAAGCTCTTGCTCAAGTTGGCTCAACTTCATTCTGCTACTTTCAAGTTGTTGGACATAAGCCTAAATAACCACCAAAAACACATCAAAATCATTGTGAATGACAGTAATGTCTACAATTGCTGACGGTGGAAAAAGAAAGGATCTAAAACACTCACTTTCTTCCGCAAACGACTTTTTCTTGCAGCTTCACGATTTTGAGCAAGCCTACGAAGCGTCTGGACATAGATGAAAATTCAGTAAAATCAGATGGATAGCAGCGATACAGGGCCTTAGCTACTTGACTTTGTCATAGATTTTTATTTCCAAAAGTAGAGTAAAATAAACCTTTTGGTCCCTTGACTTATCACTGGCATCAGAAACCACAAGCCCAAGTGAACCATTACGGAACTGCATCAAAATAAAAAAAAAAAAAACATATTAGCAAAAACTCAACTTGAAAAAGAAATCATCATTTTCAATGTTAAAGTATTATTACTCCCAAAGCCTTGTCATCAATGTCACCATCAGTGGAAGTATCAGTCATCGGACTGAGCTCTGCCATCCTGGATCTCAATCAAGAATGAAACAAGTCTTAATAATGTGTTTCGATGACCGCAACTAACAAATACCAACTCTGCAAAGATATAATAATCAGTTTTAATGGTTTGCTATCCAAAGTGGTAGTTATCTTATTTGAGAGTAAAATAAGCAGTTTGGAATGATGAGGAGATACAAAATAATTAGATTAAGGGGGTGTTTGTTTAATCTTATATAGCGGGCTTCTAGCTTATTTGGTTTTCGGCTTATGTTTCATAAACTCACTTTTTGTGGCTTATTTTAAAACTTCTCAGCTTATACGTACAAGCTTATTATGACATGATAAGCTTATATAACCCCATATGTCCCAAAATAAGCCAAAAAATTTGGGTTCATAAAACATAAGCTGAAAACCAAATAAGCCATAAGCCCGCTATATAGGCTTAAATAAACACCCCTTAAGATAGACAGTTTTAATAAACAACACCTAGCTAGTACTATCATATATGGCATTGATTGTGAATTACAAAACAAAATAATAAAATCAAACTAAAAAAAACACATGGGTATAATTCATTTCATATATATAAACTAAAAAAAGCAGTCAGCAAATGAAAAAACAACAACTTGACTGTGTATTATAAATCAGAAACTTGGAATAAAGAAATGAAGGGCTTACTAGAAATCTTTGATTGATTTTTTTTTTTTTTTTTTTTTTTTTTTTAGTTTCAGTGCTTATTGAATCCCACACGAATGGAATGGAATGGAAGTGAAAAGAGAGAGAATGAGTTTTCATCATCACGCCAACCATTTACTTTTCTCCCAAAACCAAAATAAGTGTCCTCTTAAATATAAAATTTTAAAGATATATTTTTATTGGTATAATTTTTAATCAAGTATTATATAAAAAAAAATAATATTTAAGGTAAAAGTTAACTATAACTAGGACACTCTAAGACGAAGGGAGTACTATATTATTTTGTGCAAACAAATAAACAACATACGAGTATTTACTTTTCTCCCAAAACCAAAAACTGTACACTTATTTACTTTTTTTTAGTGAAAATGAAAACACAAATAAAGGACAAGGATGGTAGTAGTACAATCTTTTAAAACTTTCGTTACACTTGTGTTAGATTTTTCAGATAAATGTATAAAGTTATTGGGGTAAACATATAAACCCCCCGGTCAATCGTACAAACCGCGAAGCACACAGTACAATACCACGATGCATACAGTATAACCATTCAATGCAAGCAATGATTGCAAACCCCCCTATAGTGCCTAAAGTTATAATGTATGCATATGTATTTTTTAAACTTAAACATGTTTGTTTTACTATTTTGGATTGTGTTTTCATTTGACAAGACACTAAACAATAGTTTAGTATTTTCTTTGGCTTTAGTTTTAGGGTAATTATGACAAAAAATACAGGTTTTTCAAAAGCCATCATGCTTGGCGACTTTGGGTGGATTTTGGATAAAAATGTAGGCCACATTTTTGTTTCTCTCTGTATCTCTCATGTATCCATCATTAAAAAATGTTTATTTTATTTTTGACTTTTACACGACATATAAAACTATTTTATTATTATATATTTATCATATATAATTATTGTTTTCTTATATCAAATCCAAATTTAAATTTAAATCAAAATCCTAAACCCATTTTACAAACCAAACGGACCCTTAAAATGCTTAAAATTTGAATAATGTTGATTGCCAATAATACTCTTTAAACTTAAATGCTTAAATGACAATTAATGTTAGTGTACTATTATACTTTAATTAAAAATAGTAACTGCATTTACAACTAAATTAATATTTTAAATATTGTTTAATCCCTAAACTTTTTAAATTTTTGTTTCTAACCTATGACTTTTTTCTCGCAATTACTACAAATTGAACCCGTAAGTTTTGCATCAAAGGTAAAACCGAATCACGATTTCGCAAGCATAACTATTTGCCGCTATACACCGTCGTTTTGCATGGGTATTCGTCTAGTTAATTTTAAAAAATACCCGATTTGTATTTCAAAAAACACACGATTTGCATCAAGGGTCGAATCAGATTCACGATTTTGCAATTATAACTGTTTACCTCTATACACCCTCGTTTTGCACGGGTATACATCTAGTTTTAGTAAAAGCATAGTGTTGAATGTAATTGAATTTGGTAATAGATTAGGTGGATGTCATTTATTCATTCTAACTTTTTTAAGGTTATATGTATAATTTAAAACTTTTACGGAATAAACAAAAGTTCAATGCAGAACCATTTTTTTCTAAAGATCAAACCACTTGATCTCAACCACCCATCCAACTTCAATCCAATGGCTAAGATTAATTAACATTTTAATTTAATTATTTAACGAGGGGCATTATGATAATTCTACTATCTCAATAACTCAATGTCAGGGGTCTGTTATCCATCATTCACTTCTTACCTGCTACACACACACACTATTTTCACACACTAACCACCCCCAAACCACCGTATTCAAACCCTAACCACTATTCATGCCAAATTGATCAAAATTAACGCTATATAATGCACATACGAGATGAAATATCACTATCTAGAGGTGATCTGTTGCCCCAATCGTCTTCATTGTCAGTTTCCGATCAAAATAAGCTTCGAAATGTTGATTCTGGTATATATTTGATTTTTTTATTCACATTTATTTGGTATATAATCAGTAGATGTTGCTTATTTAGGTTTTTAGGTCTTGTTGTGATGAAGCGAAAAGTGTACCGCTTTTAGAGGGTCATTTAAGCCTAAATCGTATTTATTTGATCAAATATTGCCCTAAATCGTTCCTTTTGTCATTTTAGGTACTTTGGAGAAGAAATCTGAAAAAGGAAGCATTTTGGACGTTTTTGGAGCATAAAAGTGAAGAAAATGACAAAGTCTCAAAATCGGCTGGAAAAGTACCTGTGACGGCATCAAGCACCATTGTGACGCCGTCAACCCTTGACGCGCCAGAGAGGATTTTGGATGATTAAAAGGGGACGGCGTCAAGAAGGCCATCAAGAAACCCTAACCGCGGCGAGGTGACGGCGTCAGCTCTATAACGTGACGCCGTCAGATCTGATTTTCTATATATATTCTCATAATTTTTAGTCATTAGTGTGCAACTTTGTGAGGAGAAACCCTAAGACGATTTTTCTGCTACTTTTAAGTGTTTTATACCCTTGGATCTCTCATGTTCAATTGAAGATAAGTAATCAATTAATCATTCAATATGTCTATGTGTTGTTTGATTATATCTTGTTCTTGTCTTTTATTTAACATGTTAGGCTAGATTTATCTTGTGTTTGCTTAGATCTAATGAAACCTAACTATTGATTATTGGTTGTTGGTGTGTTATTAATTGTATTGGATGATTGTTTATCGATGTTAGGCTTAAGAAAACTGGCTAACCTCCTATACGGTAACTTGCTTGAACGTCTTAAGAAACATGAACAAATGCGTACTAAGGTTATTATGGTTGTATTTAATGCATGAGCGAATTCTAGTGATCCCATGTTAGGAGCTTCTTAGCCTGCTCGACATAGGAGTGAAGTAGGAGCTTATAGAGTTGGGGAAGTACGTACGCCACCCCACGATTGGTATTAAGGAATACACCCGTCATCCACGCAATTAATACACGCTAATCAACCGGTAAAAGATAGTTAGGGAGAAAGGAAATCTAAGTAAACATATTTCTCTTCATATAAGTTCCACAACCTTTTTATTTTCAGTTATTTTATTTTATTTGCAATTGTAGTTATTTGGGTTAGTTGACTAGCAACTAATTCCGCCCACTCCTTCAAACCCGAGATTTTACTTGCTTTTATAAAAATATAAAAAAATACAAAAAGAATCTTCCCTCACCCTTAGACTTATTAGAGTAGTTTTTCAATCCTAACGACACTATTCCCCTAGAGAACGATCAATCCCCCGGTACTTGCCACTACACTATACTACATCGGTCAGGTACACTGCCTGGTGGGGATTGCAAGCCTCTTGAGATCCCTCGAGAGGTAAAACCTGTTGTAAGGTCGCAAAACCACGCATCAAGTTTTTGGCGCCGCTGCCGGGGAATAGTTATTGTTTAGGTTGAATTTTTACTTTATTAGGTTTACTCACTAGATTTCTTTCTAGTGAGATTTTTATTTTATTTTTCTAGGTTTTCTTTAGTCTATCTTTTCTTTGTGCTTTTATTCGTAAAGTTTTTCCATTGACTCTTCCGTTCGCCATTATGGAGAACGTGAATCTACCAAATCCGCGACTAGAGTTTTACATGAAGAAATATAATTTTACTAATTTGGATAAATCAAGATGGTGGAATGAAGTAATGAGAACAGGATCTTACATAGATTTTAGTGAGTACCTTGAGAAAAGAGACCAAGTGCATAAAACTTTTGAGGAAATCACCTTAGGAGCCCCATCAAACCCTCAAAATACCTCATTAAGTGAAACCTATGCACCATATGAGCCTTCACCTAGGATAGTTTCTTATGAACCCGACCAAGATTGTGAGATGGTTAATGTTGAACTACCTAGGTGCATGCTTGGATTAGATTTCACCAAGACATATGATGAGTATGAGGAATCCTTTAGGCAAATGGAACATAGTGATCAAGTTATTGAGAATGATTCTTATGAATCGGACCAAGAATTTGAGATGAATAGAAAAGGATTTGAGATACCTAGGTGCATGTTGGGGATAGACTTCAACAAATCACATAATAAGCACATAGGTAATCAAGATAAGATGGAGGATAAAGTAGAAAATCCAAGTCCACCAAGTACTCCATAAAACCCCCCATCATTCGAGGCACCCACACCGCCCGTGACTTACCCGGAAGAAGTAGAAGAGACTTTAGGAATCCCGATGGAGGTAGAACCTTTGAACCAAACACAACTAGAGGATATAGGTTTGAATGCTTATAGTGATCACAACCTTACTCTTAGTTCTAGGGGATTTCCTATTTTTGATGAACCGGAGCCTCAACCAAAACCGTTACCTAATCTTCCATCTTTAGATGTGAATTTAGGAATTAAAAAAGGTCCCGATCCACCCATCAAACCATGTAGTCCGGGTAATGTTAAGATTAAGGTAGTAGACTCTAGGCCATGTGGAGTGGAAGCTAATATAGGAGTGAACCATGACCTTACATACTTACATCACCCATTCATGATTGATCATCAGAAACATTATGGGTTTAAACCGGGTTTATTAGGTCAAGATGGATTCCCAACTAGGAATCTCTCGAAGTTGATAGAAGATGATCCCTTTTTAGGAGAAAACTTTAATTCACCCATTGACCAAAGTGAACTAGGTAAGGTTATGATGAAAGGAGCACACCCCTTTGAGTATATAATTCATCCACCACTCTTTCCTCACGCGGCATACTTCCACCAAGATGGTGTGTATCGCTACTATCACCCGCACTTAATCCTAAGTGTAGGAAAAACCTCTCCTTTATCCGTTAAATAAGGGTAGAGTCAGGCTCGTGACTCGAACAAAAACAAGCGCTTCTTGGGAGGCAACCCAAGCTTTATTTGCTTTGTGTGTTTATTTATTTGTTTGTTTGATTTTATTTGCTTCCGTATGTATGTTTAATTTTTATTATTATTGATTCATGTTCGAAACTAAATTGTGAAAATGCTTTATCTTGTTTTTAACTTTGTCTTAACTACATATAAAGGTATTTTGCAAAAGATAAGTGTAAGGGAAATCCAAATCGGTTTATTAGAACAAATGAACATGAATCATAACAATATTTTAACATACATATTAGTAATTGTTTGAGTCAAATGCTTGTATCGAGTCATAATGATATTTTGCAGGATTTCCAGGAAATAAGGATTGAGTTTTTCCAGAAATTTTCCGGAAACTTAACATGAAAAATCTGTCAGATCACTTCTGACGGCGTCAGACCCCAGTCTGACGGCGTCAGGAACAGTTTTCTGGAATTTTTTGTTTTTCTTCCGGAATCATAAAATGCTTTATTAAATCTCTAACTTATAAACTCCAGGAATCTGCAAAATAATCATTCCACAAGCATTATATCCTTATACAGATTTATCCCGCCGATGTTATGCAGGTTTTCGTGTTTGTTTTCTTAGGTTTAACAGGTTATTTTGGACAAGGAGATGTATGTGGAATCTAGCTTTTGGCGCTGCTTTAATCTTGAAGCTTCAACATTACCTTGGAAGAAGATCTAACCATGTTACCTCTTTATCCACCGAGC
Source organism: Artemisia tridentata subsp. tridentata (assembly GCA_021014915.2). Taxonomy (NCBI): domain Eukaryota; kingdom Viridiplantae; phylum Streptophyta; class Magnoliopsida; order Asterales; family Asteraceae; genus Artemisia; species Artemisia tridentata. Next base: position 28,253,140 of record CP139501.1, on the reverse strand, counting down.
GAATCAGGGGAGTATTTGATTTCATTCTTTTACCTTATTTACTTTTACATCTTGTTATTTGAACATTGGGGACAATGTTCATCTTAAGTGTAAGGGGGGGGGGTAAAGTACGATACCTTAGAGAATGCTATTACGCTTGATTTTTCGTTTGTTTAATGGTAGATGTGTAATAAAACTGAGAGAAATACCTGTTAAGGCAATTTTAGTGCCAAATTTAAAATTTTTTACAACATATAGGAGTGAAACTTTGGTCTTAATGAGCGTCTCACGGATAGGAGTTATATGACTAGCACAAAACCGTACCATTAAAAAAAATTTCCACCCCCAAATATGTGAGGTTCGCCCCTAGAGTTGGTAGGAAAAGCATTTATGCTATGATGTGTGTACCGGTAGCACTTAGATTCTAGAACTTGCGTTAGGACCATTCCGAGGCCACAAGTGAGACTACATTCGTGTAGTTAGATTTACTACATGATAAAAGGCATTAGGATTAACCCATTGTTTTACACCTGTGTTTTTGTTATAATTACATTGGCTACATTGGTCAAGTAATTCTCTCACACCCTTTGCGTTGTACTCATTTTTAGTACACGATACCCCTAGTACACCCCTCAGAGCCTATCTTTTCGTTTCTAACTTTAAGCATTTTACTTAAAGTAAGAATTTGTTTACACCCCACTTAAATGTACACCCAAATCGCCTTAGCCTACCTTGTATGCACTCATTTTTAGTGCATTATTGTAACAACATTTGTTTAAACCCCAAGTTAATTATCTAATTGAATACATGGTTGCTAAGTCGAGTCATATCCGTGTACATATTGTTTTGGGACGATTGGGACTCATGGGTAAAGTACTAGTGTAATGGAGTAATGGGGAAGAACAACATTATTACCCCCATATGTGCTAAATATTTTAAAAGTACTCCAAGTGTTTCGATTATCTTAATTCGAGTCATTAGAATAGTTAATTGTAAAGTTATGTAAAAGTTCAAGTGTAAGGGGGATACAACCCCCCTACGATGTATTATTTTGGATGGTAGGGCAAGAGTGTATGCAAAAAAAAAAAAAAAAAAAAAAAAAAATACAGACTACCATCCCGTTTCATTTTATGTTTATTTTATCTTTTTGTTATTTTTTTCATTAGCTTAAGTCGAGTCTAGTCTTGGCTTAGCAACGCCATATTGTATATGTAATTAATCAAGATCTTTAACTCGCCACCAGTAAAATATCATTTATCCAACAAAACCGTGTTTATCATATCCCTACACCTAACGTTATAACCCGTTTAAAAGCCCTCTTTAATAGTTTATCTTAGGTGCTTACGCCTAGTGGAGGAGGTTTTTGATCCTTTCCTAAGCCTATGGTAATCTATTTGCTATGACAGGTAGTGAGAGATATTATTCATTTTCATTTATGAGATATACTTTTATGACACCTGAGAGATGTGAGTATCTAAACACTACTTGTGAGGTGCTAGTCTGTAATCTCCGTGCTTATTATGATTAAAGTGGAACGACTATTTGTTGTAATTACTTTTATATTAGCGTTAAATGACCCCTAACTTGTATTTTGATTAGAATAAAAGCGCATTTGCTTAAGGACAAGCAAATCTCAAGTGTAAGGGTATTTGATGAAGCGAAAAGTGTACCGCTTTTAGGGGGTCATTTAAGCCCTAAATCGTATTTATTTGATCAAATATTTCCCTAAATCGTTCCTTTTGTCATTTTAGGTACTTTGGAGAAGAAATCTGGAAAAGGAAGCATTTTGGACGTTTTTTGGAGCATAAAAGTGAAGAAAACGACAAAGTCTCAAAATCGGCTGGAAAAGTACCTGTGACGGCGTCAAGCACCATTGTGACACCGTCAACCCTTGACGCGCCTGAGAGGATTTTGGATGATTAAAAGGGGACGGCGTCAAGAAGGCCATCAAGAAACCCTAACCGCGGTGAGGTGACGGCGTCAGCTCTATAACGTGACGCCGTCAGATCTGATTTTCTATATATATTCTCATAATTTTTAGTCATTAGTGTGCAACTTTGTGAGGAGAAACCCTAAGACGATTTTTCTGCTACTTTTAAGGGTTTTATACCCTTGGATCTCCCATGTTCAATTGAAGATAAGTAATCAATTAATCATTCAATATGTCTATGTGTTGTTTGATTATATCTTGTTCTTGTCTTTTATTTAACATGTTAGGCTAGATTTATCTTGTGTTTGCTTAGATCTAATGAAACCTAACTATTGATTATTGGTTGTTGGTGTGTTATTAATTGTATTGGATGATTGTTTATCGATGTTAGGCTTAAGAAAACTGGCTAACCTCCTATACGGTAACTTGCTTGAACGTCTTAAGAAACATGAACCAATGCGTACTAAGGTTATTATGGTTGTATTTAATGCATGAGCGAATTCTAGTGATCCCATGTTAGGAGCTTCTTAGCCAGCTCGACATAGGAGTGAAGTAGGAGCTTATAGAGTTGGGGAAGTACGTACGCCACCCCACGATTGGTATTAAGGAATACACCCGTCATCCACGCAATTAATACACGCTAATCAACCGATAAAAGCTAGTTAGGGAGTAAGGAAATCTAAGTAAACACATTTCTCTCCATATAAGTTCCACAACCTTTTTATTTTCAGTTATTTTATTTTATTTGCAATTGTAGTTATTTGGGTTAGTTGACTAGCAACTAATTCCGCCCACTCCTTCAAACCCGAGATTTTACTTGCTTTTATAAAAATATAAAAAAATACAAAAAGAATCTTCCCTCACCCTTAGACTTATTAGAGTAGTTTTTCAATCCTAACGACACTATTCCCCTAGAGAACGATCAATCCCCCGGTACTTGCCATTACACTATACTACATCGGTCAGGTACACTGCCTGGTGGGGATTGCAAGCCTCTTGAGATCCCTCGAGAGGTAAAACCTGTTGTAAGGTCGCAAAACCACGCATCATGTTGCTTATTTTTGGATCTCACCTCATGCCTCTAAATACAAATAAACAAATCCATATAAAATAAGAAAATTCCAAACAACCTTTAAAATTTAGATTTGCAAAGTTCATTTGGACTAAACAGTGAACACATCGCCCTCACACTTACCCAAACAACACTCGAGATGTTTATTTAGGATGGAAGTGTGTTGTTGTTAATCTAGAGTAAGCATTTTGTCGTAATGAGATTATTAAGGAATTTCGTTGTTTGTTAGTTAGGGTTTCATGTTATAGACGCGATAGTGCTGAAAATGTTAGTTGAAGATAAATAGCACTTGAAGCAAATAAAAACTTAAAAATAAGAAGTATTGTTGATTCACGCATGATTATGAGGTGAAATTGTTGATTTATGTATTTATTTTTGCAATTAATTTTGATTTAACAGACATGTTGACTTGTTGTGTGCTCGTTAGTTGTTGATACATAATCTGGCGCGGACTGATTAGACGACTCTCCCTGGGCCGTTCGTCGTCTTCTCGAGCCCTGAGTAGACCTGTTCAACAAAGAGAACCCGTTAGGGGTGGACCCGAGGCCGTAGCCCCGGGATCCACCTCCGACGGTCAAGTTAGTATCGGTGCGATATAGCATATGAAAGTTAGGTTTAGGGTAACCTGTTTGGTCGTAGTGAATAAGGAGATCCTAGCCTTGTATTTATAAGGCATGGATTAGGGTTTAGGCGTAGAGTGGGCCGCTGTCTGCCGGGCCTGACCCATTCCTGGGCGCGGGCCAGACTATACGTCCACAAGCCCCCCAAGTCTAGTGTGACATAGTGCGTGGCTATGTTATGCTAGACTTAAGTCCTGTTCGTGGCCGCGTAGGCCCAATCAATCATGACGGTATGGCTCATGTGTGCGCAACTCAGGTGCGCGCATGGATTGTCTCCATGTGTGCGCATGGATTGTCTCCATGTGTGCGCATGGATTGTGAGAGTCTCACAATGGTGAAGGTGGATAGGTGGATCCCTATGCTGCATCCTAGATAAGGGCGTACCTTTTGTACCAGTAGCGGTGCAGCATAGTGCGACAGTAGACGTGCTTCTGTGGCAGAAGTGCGCGCTGTGCGCGGAGATGTGCGTTGTACGCAACAAGGATGCGCGCTGTGCCCGAACATTACATTCGTCTTTACAACCGACAGAGGACGTCTCCCCTGCGGCAAGATGGTGCGAATATTTAAATCCGTCTTTGTACAGGGCTTGCAATACCTCTTACGTACGATCTGCTTCCAAATATACCTGCGTGATGCGTACTCACACAGTGCGTATCCTGGTAGCCCCCCAAGTTTGATGGTGCTACTCGTGTAGGAGCATTAAACTTAGTTATTCAAATCCTAAAAAAAACTCAATGCAAATATTAGAAGTATATGCCGCGAATCGCAACATATAAAAGATAATGAAATAAAAAATTAGCGCATAGCATATATATAGCACGTAGCATGTAAAATTAACACATAAGAGAAGTAGTAGTGCGAATTACACCTAGCGTGAGGTTTTACAAACTACATAAAAGAAGTACGTAGCTAATCTACGAACGCAGAGCGCTCATGATCGTTTTCTTTTTTATTATAAAAACAATGGCGCGGATGGATGTACCATGACCGCGACTAGTAGTTTCAATCGCACGTACAGATGCAGATGGATGTATCGTGACCGCATAGACTCTAACTTTTGTGGATAATCGCAGATGACCACGGCTTTTGTCCAGTGCGCGCATGGCGATTGACTAGCATCGTGGTGCCTGTACGTGACAGTGCGCTCATGACGCCAGTCTGCGAAGATCTCTATACGCACGGCCTAACGCGGGTAGATTTATCGTGACTGCACTGTTCGCGGCTAAAAGATATAGTAGGTCCGATCGTGCGGACTTAATGCGTTATAGGTAAAATCGTGTTTACCAAATTAAAAGATTTACATAAAATCTTCTTAATATTTAAAAGATATTGCGAGATTTACTTGTTGTAAATCTACCGTAGTGATATACGTTGCAGTAGCAGAATAATACAAATCGATAATAAATATAACATCGCATGTCAGTACGATATCGATAATAAATATGATAAGATACATGATCTAATGTGTTTGACCAATCAAATAAGATACTTTTGCAAAAGTCGATTTATCAAAACTTGATTGCAGTAATAAACAAATCGATTTATATTATAAATAAGATTCTACCAATAATGGCGCATGACAAATCAATTATAGATATGGAATATCTTTTAATTGCAGTGACCAATCAAATCGTGTTTGACAAATCAATTATAGATATGAAATATCATGCATGTGGCATATGTACTGTATGTAAAAGATCAAAATACCGGACTTGAACTCAGCGGTTGCTTTCCGGTGATGTGAGATCACGAAACTTGTCGGGTCCCACGGATGGCGCCAATCTGTTGATACATAATCTGGCGCGGACTGATTAGATGACTCTCCTTGGGCCGTTAGTCGTCTTCTCGAGTCCTGAGTAGACCTGTTCAACAAAGAGAACCCGTTAGGGGTGGACCCGAGGCCGTAGCCCCGGGATCCACCTCCGACGGTCAAGTTAGTATCGGTGCGATATAGCGTATGAGAGTTAGGTTTAGGGTAACCTGTTTGGTCGTAGTGAATAAGGAGATCCTAGCCTTGTATTTATAAGGCATGGATTAGGGTTTAGGCGTAGAGTGGGCCGCTGTCTGCCGGGCCTGACCCATTCCTGGGCGCGGGCCAGACTATACGTCCACATTAGTCTTCTCTCCGCAGCATTCACATTTCTTTCTCAGCTTAGATCTAGCTTCAAGTGCTATTTATCTTCTAGTTTTTCTACCCTTATTTTTTGTTCATATTATTGCTATAACTTATTAGTATATAATCAAAAGATATATTGTTATTTGTATTTTGTAAGTGTTTATGATGAACATTACATATCCAATATGACTTTTTAAATTTGATTATGGATTGATATTTTTTCAGTTATGATTATTAATGGTGACGTTAAGAGATTAGATTATGAAGTTGAGAAAGAGAGTACCAAGTTATCAAAGAGGTAGTCTTTCTCTTTCTCTTTGATATTGGACAAACATTCCAAAACTTCTTTTAAACACTTTACAAATTATTTTTGCTAAAATGGCTATTTGAGTTGGTTGACCTTATCACACTTTGAGTGTTGAAATGATATTGGAAATGTCAAAAGAGAAGTGCATTTGGGGGTTTAACAAGACAGGGTAAATATAAAACCAAGACCAGGAAAACATTTCCTGGCACATCGCTGGCGCTCCGGAGTGCTAGCAGCGCGCTAGGTGACTGTGGTCCAAGGCTTGGTCTATAAATACCCCCTCTTGTCTTGGCATTCTTCACCTCTTGCCATTTCATTCTCTCTCCATATTTTTTCTCTCTATCCCTCTAAGTCTAAACACCTCTTGTGTTTTTAATTCCTCTCTTATCATTTATTGTAAGAACACATTGTTAATACAAATATCGTCCCAAAAACGTTATTTATATTTTATGATCTTTACTTAGTTTTGTTAATGACAAATACAAGTTATATCTTTTAGCAAATCATAAATACAAGTTAAAGTATTTTTAGAACACATTTACATTTCACAAGATCACTAGAATTTACATTTTATACATTTACATGTTTATTTCCTAAAATGGAAACTTTATTTTCAAAAGTTAGGATGACATCATGGCATGCATCATGTACACAATCTTGGTAAGATTTTGTGATATTTTGTTTAGATCTTCAAGCCAAAGAGTTGACATTTGAAGATATGGTAAGATATGGCAAGATTTGGAAAGATTTGAAGATCTCTTAGCTGGCCTGACACGGCGGATCCAAGTGGATACAAAGACGGATCCAAATTAAGGGATCCGCCGGATCCGCCGCCTGTTGCTCAGCTTTGCCTATAAATAGCAAGCTGATCATTTGGCCATTCTCATCACTTACATAGCATAAAATATATATTCTTTCATTTGCATATCACTAACCCATATTATTTCATTCCTAGTGATCTTCCTTTTGTAGCAAAAGAGATCAAGCATTGACAAGCTTCAACATTCTGTTGCAAGACTTGATAGTTACCTACTGTGTAACTTATTAGAGTTTAGGCATCATAGTTGCATCTTTTATTCAGTAGAATCCGGTTAGTAGTTGTAGTCCTCAAAACACATAGAGTGAACGGGAGTGGTTGTACCCTTGTAAAGAACTCGACATCTAGCTTAGTGTCGGTAATCATTTAGGCAACGTCAGGTTGGTTCTTCCTTAAACAAGAACCCGGTATTTAGCTTTGTACCGGAAAAAGGTGTAAGCGACGTGTATTAAGGTTTTCTCCGCCGAGAAGGGAGTTTGTTTCTTAGTGAAGAAAAACTCTCGAGTTAGAGGCTCGAGGAGTGGAGTAGGGCAAGGAAAAGAGTCCTTGTAGCCGAACCACTATAAATATCCGTGTTGTGTGGTTTGATCTTTCCTTTCTCTACTTACTTATATTATATTGTTTGTTTGTGCATACTTACTTTGAAATCACGTTAAGTCACAAAGCGAATTAATTTTAAACGGTAAAACTATTCAACCCCCCCTTCTAGTTTTCCACAATTGGTACCAAAGCAGTGTTACTCAAGATTTTCAAAATATATTGTATTTTAAAAACTTGAAACGATCAATGGATTTTGAAAACTTTAAAGAAGGGCAATCTATGCAAAGACCACCACTATTTGAACCAAATTGTTTCATATATTGGAAAAATCGCTTTGAGACATATGTGAAGTCAAAGGACATAGATCTGTGGTATATTATTGTAGAGGGTGATTACAAGCCCATAAGTAATGATATTTCAGGTGGTCGGGATGTATGAACTTCTTTTATTCGTCACAGTGATGAACAAAAGAAGTTGATTGCCAAAAATATTGAAGCCAAAATGATGCTTTACAATGTCTTACCTAAGAAAGAATATGAAAGAGTTTTTATGTGTAAAACAGCTAAAGATATTTGGCAATCACTAATTATCACTCATCAAGGGAACTCACAAGTCAAAGATAACAAAATTGATCTTCTTGTTAAACAATATGAACAATTTGTTTTCTCTGAAGATGAGACCATTGATAGTGCGTTTGCTAGATTTAATACTATTATTACATCTCTTAAAGCACTTGACGAATCTTTTTCTAGTAAGAATTTTGTCAGGAAATTTCTAAGAGCACTCCACCCGATGTGGAGAGCAAAGATGACAGCCATTGAAGAATCTAAGGATCTTTCAAGAATAACACTGGACGAGCTCATAGGAAATCTCAAAGTTCACGAGATGGTAATGGAAAAAGATTCAGAAATAGTCAAAGGCAAAAAGGAGAAAGTGAAGTCCATTGCCTTAAAAGCTAGGGTAGAATCAAGTAGTGATACAGAATCTAGTTCTAGTAGTGAAGATGAAGAATATGCCATGGCCATAAGAGATTTCAAGAAATTCTTTAGAAGACGAGGAAATCCCGGTAGACCTCCTCATAAAGAAAAGAAATCCTTCCAACAAAACCATGATGATAGAAAAGGAAAGGTAGATAGAAAGTGTTTTAGATGTGGAGATTCTAGTCACTTTATAGGAGAATGCCCAAAGCCTCCAAAGAACAAGTCTCAAAGAGCCTTTGTCAGTGGAGCTTGGAGTGATAGTGAAGGAGATAATGATGAGCCTAAGAACGACGAAGTTGCTCTCATGGCTCACGACACAGAAGAGATAAGTGGATTAAAGAAAGTAAGTGTTCAAGATACATGATGAGAAACAAAAGACTTTTTCTCAACCTACCAAGTGTACGACGGAGGTATTGTCACATTCGGTAGCAAGCCTGATAGTAATATCATCAGAAAAGGTACAATCTCTCATAACTCTCTCACTATTAATAATATCGCTCATGTGGACAACTTAGGATTTAACTCGGTTAAGTATTAGTCAACTATACCATAAAAAGTATAATGTTCTTTTCAAGTAAAAATGGAAGTAAAATACTCAAGGATAGCATAACCATAGGAAAAGGTGTTTTGAATAACGTTTACGTTATGAAATTAGATAAAACACCTAAAGATAAGCCTTGTCTTACATTCTTGGACTAAAACTCAACCCTATGGCATCGACACTTAGGTCACACCAATATGAGGTTAATTCAATCCTTATCATTTAAGAAACTCGTTTGGACCCTACGGGATGCTTTTGACCCGTCTCTATAAACCCTTCGAACCCACTCCTAGAAATGCCTTAGGTCTTGTTCCCGGCTTTGCCCATTTTGAAAAACCAAACCATGTTTACAAACTTAAGAAAGCTTTATACGGACTTAAGCAAGCACCAAAAGCTTGGTATGATCAACTTAAGACCTTCCTAGTTGACCATAAGTATACTATGGGCCTAGTAGACAATACTCTCTTCACTAAGAAAAAGGGATCACATGTTATCATAGTCCAGATATATGTGAATGACATTATGTTCGGTTCAACTTGTCAAGAGCTATGCAACGATTTCTCAAAAATCAAGCATGACAAGTTTGAAATGAGTATGATGGGGGAACTAAACTTTTTCTTAGGTCTCCAAATAAAACAATTAGAAGATGGGATATTCTTCAACCAATCAAAGTATATCAAGGATATGCTTAAGAAGTTTGGTCTTGAAGATTCTAAACCCATGAAAACACCAATGTCTTCCAAAACCAAACTTACCAAGGATGACAAAAGTGAATCCGTAAATAGCACTAAATATAGAGGGATGATTGTTAGTTTACTCTACCTAAACGACTAGTAGATCGGACATTATGTTTAATGTTTGTCTAGGTGCACGCTTTCAAGAAGATCCCAAAACATCCCATCTTGAATCCGTTAAACGGATATTTAGGTACATTAAAGGCACTACACATTTAGGATTATGGTATCCCAAAGGGACAGGTGTAGAAACCATAATGTATGCCAATTTAGACCATTCCGGTAATTATGTTAATAGGGAAAGTACAAGCAGTGTAAGACACTGTTACACTTCATGATTTACTAAGAAACAAACAGCCCTCGCAACTTCAACTATCAAGGCAGAGTATGGATGAAGCAGGCTCTCAACGATTATGATATTAAACTCAATGACAACAAAGAAGCTATCGATCGTAGCAAAAACCCAGTCCAACACGCTAGAACCAAACACATAGAAATACGTTATCACTTCCTTCGTGACAATGTTCAGAAGGGAAACATCTCAATTGAGAAAGTTTCCTCAGAGGACAACATTGCCGATATCCTCACAAAACCTCTCAAGAGAGTATCTTTCAATTGTCTTAGACTTGGTTTAGGATTAATGGAACCTAGTGAATAGATTAAACGTTAGCTCAAACCTTAGATTAACCAAACACGGCAAAAACCCAACCTGAGTTCTGATCCTGCGGATCCAAATGACAACAAGGGCGGAACCCTTGTTTGGGATCCGCCGGATCCGTCATCTGCTGAGGCAGTTTTTATTTATTAAACAAATACCCTGTACTATTTATCACTTTCCCCAAAAACATACATCCCACTGGAATTCGATTTCCATCACTCCAAACCCAGAACTTAGGTCATTCACCACCATCAATTTGTGTTTGAATCATCTCTGTAAGTATCCTAATCATAATCTAATTCATAATCTAACTCACAATCTGAGTCTAGGATTTCTATTTGTTGCACAAAATCAAAACTTGGGGTTTATGCATTCTTCTCATAAATTCATGAAACATGTTCAATTAAATTACATAACAAATCATGTTTTTCATAGTTAGGAATTGCATCTTGTAGTACATTGTCATTATTCATCAAAAACCCCATGAGAAATTTTTGCTAAAATCTTCTCACGACTAGGAAAAACGGTTTTTGAACATTGTTCACACAAATACAAAAACATTATGTTTTAAGCATCACTTGCATAATGTCACTTGAATGCTAAAGGGAACACATAATTAATATGTATTTTCGGATACATTCAATCGTAGCTACATTGAAGTAGGAGCGTTTGGGTTATCTCTCGTTTTATCATAAAACTTGCATAAACATAATTTTCATGCATCAAAAGGAGTCGAGATAACCGCACCTCCACATTGTCCCCATGTAGGCACACACTAGACCTTTATACATATCTTCGATAATTTTAACTAAACTATATATATTTTTCGTGTCTAGGATAACTATGCCTCCCGCAACCAACTACGATCACAAAAAGACCATCCATTACCTACCCAAACACCATCAAACCAAGGGACTCACAGAAGCTCAAATAAAAATCTTTAAGTCATTAGAAAATCGTTATGTTCACGAAGGTAGAACGGTAGACTCATCATTTTTAGAAGAAACCAATATCCGTGAACAATTAACCGCTATCCAATTTCATCATCTCCTCGACATAAATGAGGCTATCATTCCTAGGTTTATACTTGAATTTTATTCTTCCATAAAACTTAGCACTGACGACTTGGGATTTTTGAGCATCCATTTCAAAGTAAACCAAAATCAATTTAGTTTTCCTTTGGATCAATTCGGAGAAGTTTTAGTTATTCCTAGTCAAGGAACTTGTTTTTACTCAGACAAATGGCCATTATCCATCCTAGAATCCAACCTTGGTCATGACCACCCATACAACACACCTCTCACTTCCAAAGAAATTATCCGTGATCATCTCTTCAATCCTAGAACCAACCCAACTAAGAAAATCCGAGGTAAACAAGTAAATCGAGATCCATTTGCTATGGAACTTAATGAACTCAAACCTCAATTTAAGAAACTATAGGAGATTCTTAAAGCAAATGTCATTAGCACTGTTGGAAATAGAGATCATGTAAATGCTAGTCTATGCTACATGCTCTACTGTGTGTCGACCCATCAACAATTCAATTTAGCCTACTATATAGCCAAAAGAATGGCCGACATACCTGTCTTAGGTACCACCGCAATGCCATATGGAATGCTTCTTACTCGTCTGTTTAGAGCTTCTATTCATATTCCTCCAAACTCGTATGGGTTTCTTCCAGACTACACCGAAATCCCACACACCTTCGTTCCTCTTAGTGATCATAGAGTAGCAGTAGTAAAAGGAAAACGCGCATATTCTCCAACCTCATCTTCATCATCGGCTAGTGACGAAGATGGTTTACCTAACTCTAGCATTCCTCCACCCGAATACTTGCGTCAACTTCCTTCCGTTGATAATGAATCTATGGAGCATCGACAAAGAAAGGGAATGATGAAGAATCTAGGTCGATGGATCATGAAACTTCATAAGGGTCAGAAGAAAATAATCAAGATGTTGAACAAATAGTGACATCAAGGAGTGTGTGGTACAAAACTTTATCTGATTATGTATTGTTGAATTTATGTGTTTCTTAAGATTTTATAGTACTTAACTTTTAAACTTAACTTTGCTAAACGATAACACGTATTGTTATCAAATTTTCAATGTTAAGCCACTGTTTGGCTTAACTCCTGTTATGGTAAACTCTGATGATCGGTTCTATTTATATGATAACGTGTGTTAGAACCTATATATTTGGTAGTTGTGTATCATATCTTAACTATTGCATAAGTTTTAGGAGAATTTTCGAGATTTGAATAAATAACGAAAATTTTGACATATGTTCTGTTTCCTTTATGAGTTTTCATATGACGGATCTGGCGGATCCCAGAATTTGGATCCGCCTAGTGTATTCCTTGGCTCTGCCAGACATACACCTGCTGATTCCACGGATCCAAAAATTTGGATCCGTCTTTGATGTCAATTGGATCCGCAGGTTCATCAGTAGATTTTTCAAAATTCTCGATTCATCCCGATACTTAGATTTTAGACTATAAGTATTCTTAGAAATTGTTTATTGATCATTAGTCTCCTTAAAATAATTTAAGAACTCTTAGAACCTTAAGAAAATCAATTTCCCACCAAAATTTGAATTTTCAAATTTGTGTGCAAGTTACCTTTCTATAACACATAAGGATCCTTTTAATTGGTTCTTTGGAATCCGTGATTCAATCACATTTCATTCTTTTGAGTCATCTTCTGTATTTCTTCATATTAACTCCATTTCTATGGATTGACCTTCACAATAGGACAAACCACTTTATCTTGTTCCAAGTTTTTGGAAACCAACATTAATCCAAGCACCAATTTCCATAAAATTTAGGAGCTATAAATTAGAAACTTAAGATAGTCATAATGCACATCAATCCTGCACAATTTCACAATGCACAAATCCAACAACTCACACATGTCCAGACCACACAGAAGGACTGCCAGAATTAGTGTTAGACCATACTGGCTTGTAAATCCAATCTCTAATATGAATTTCCCTACCATATCCACTACTACTTCAACACCCATCATCACCCCTGTGGTTAACATATCATCACCCGTTTCAACTCAACCATCAAGATCACCTTCACTAAGTACCACACCATCACTATCACCCACCATAACTCCAATAGGTAATACACCATCACCAACTCCATCTCAACCAAGATCCCCATCACCACCATTAGCTTCCTCACCAATACCAACATCATCTCAAATAAGAAAATCATCATCATCTTCACAACCACCCATCTTGCAACCACATGATTTACTTACCACACTCCAAAACATTGATGACTCAATGTGGCTAAATCAACCAAACATTCAAAACAATAAGGATCTTGATCCTCTCAACTCCTATTAAAACACAGTGAACTCCAACTTACATGATACAAAGGACTTAGAGTCCATGTGGCTTGCTTCCATCACATCTTCATCAAACCCAACCAATCCTCCGCAATAGGCATTCTTAGGTTTCATCCTAGTATTTTCTTTGTAGGATTTATTCTCTTCTTGTAACATCATGTTTAGTGACTTATGTCACAAATAAATTTTCAATGAATAGATGTTATATGTTTATGCTTGTAGGTGATCAATATTAAGCATATTATCTCATTTTAGAATACTAACATCATAGTATGGTTGTCTTAACTTCACATATTGCTTTGATCAATTGTACATTAGGTACTAAATTTTGATCAGACACTTTATTTTGACTTTTTAAAGTTAAATGGGCTGAAACTTATTGTTTGGTTGACAATTACATATGCATTTTACTTCTATAAAGTAACTAACTTTTCTTTTGTAGCATCTCCTATCCTTGAAATGTATACGTTGGTACTCTAGCAATGGGGAGTATACATCGAGGGGGAGCATATCATAGTCTAACCATTTGTTTTGTAGGAACATACATCATCATACATCATATCCTTGTTACTCAATTTAGGGGGAGTATAAATCAAGGGGGAGCTTTAAAGTTCTCAAAATCGCATTCCGCTACGCATATATTCTTTTTGTTTTGACAAAAAGGAGGAGAAAGGATTAAGTTTGCATTACTGTGAAATATCACAGTACATACATTTATACTTGAAATGGTTTTCAAAACTTGCATAAAACAAACCTAATCTATATTCTTAAAAAGACTCATACTTCATTTATTCATTTGCTTAAAAATACACCTTATACTTTGTCATCAACAAAAATGGGGAGATTGTTAATACAAATATCGTCCCAAAAACGTTATTTATATTTTATGATCTTTACTTAGTTTTGTTAATGACAAATATAAGTTATATCTTTTAGAAAATCATAAATACAAGTTAAAGTCTTTTTAGAACACATTTACATTTCACAAGATCACTAGAATTTACATTTTATACATTTACATGTTTATTTCCTAAAATGGAAACTTTATTTTCAAAAGTTAGGATGACATCATGGCATGCATCATGTACACAATCTTGGTAAGATTTTGTGATATTTTGTTTAGATCTTCAAGCCAAAGAGTTGACATTTGAAGATATGGTAAGATATGGCAAGATTTGGAAAGATTTGAAGATCTCTTAGCTGGCCTGACACGACGGATCCAAGTGGATACAAAGACGGATCCAAATTAAGGGATCCGCCGGATCCGCCGCCTGTTGCTCAGCTTTGCCTATAAATAGCAAGCTGATCATTTGGCCATTCTTATCACTTACATAGCATAAAATATATATTCTTTCATTTGCATATCACTAACCCATATTATTTCATTCCTAGTGATCTTCCTTTTGTAGCAAAAGAGATCAAGCATTGACAAGCTTCAACATTCTGTTGCAAGACTTGATAGTTACCTACTGTGTAACTTATTAGAGTTTAGGCATCATAGTTGCATCTTTTATTCAGTAGAATCCGGTTAGTGTTGTAGTCCTCAAAACACATAGAGTGAACGGGAGTGGTTGTACCCTTGTAAAGAACTCGACATCTAGCTTAGTGTCGGTAATCATTTAGGCAACGTCAGGTTGGTTCTTCCTTAAACAAGAACCCGGTATTTAGCTTTGTACCGGAAAAAGGTGTAAGCGACATGTATTAAGGTTTTCTCCGCCGAGAAGGGAGTTTGTTTCTTAGTGAAGAAAAACTCTCGAGTTAGAGGCTCGAGGAGTGGAGTAGGGCAAGGAAAAGAGTCCTTGTAGCCGAACCACTATAAATATCCGTGTTGTGTGGTTTGATCTTTCCTTTCTCTACTTACTTATATTATATTGTTTGTTTGTGCATACTTACTTTGAAATCACGTTAAGTCACAAAGCGAATTAATTTTAAACGGTAAAACTATTCAACCCCCCCTTCTAGTTTTCCACACACATCATTCTGCAAGAGAGATTCACAAGAACTTAATCCACTCTTGTAAACTGTGTCGAGGGTCTTCTTCTCTATACCATTTCTACTAGAATTGAATCTCTAGCATAGGTTAGGCTTGGCTCGAACTAATAACCATTATTCTTTTGTAAGGGAAGTCTTGTATCTTGATGATCAAGCCTAAATCATTGGATATCTAGTTTTGGAAGTCTTGTACCTTGGTTGTCAAGCCTAGATCGTTGGAGATCTAGTTTGGGGTTTGATACTTCCGGTGGTAAGTCTTTGTGGTCTTAGTGGTTAAGTTGAATCGCGAGATTCTTTTGGGTGGTTTCCGCGGGCGGAATACCATTGAATTAGCTCTTCTTAGTGAGCGTCGATCTTTATGCATATCGGTGGAGTGAAGTTGTAACGGTTTGTAATCCACCGAAAGGATTATACTAGAGTAATAGTATCGGTTACTCCCCTTTACCCAAAAAGAGTAATAGTATTGGTGTCGTGGATTCGCAACTAGACGTACGGATGGTATAAACCCTCCATCCCGAACAAGTATATATCGTGGTGTCTCTTTACTTGCTTTATATACTTTGGTTGTGATTGTGTATGTTGTTATCTATATATTCTAATATACAGCACTTGAAAAAGACCCTCATTACCCATTTAAAAAGTTAATGCTCAAATTCTAGAGTGTCTAGCTTGGTCATTTCACATAAATATTTTAAATAATAAAGGAAATTATCAAACTAATAAATGGATTTTGCAAAGCTTATGGGAGAAGCTCCCCTTTTTTCGCCCAACACCTGATCTAACCCAACCCACACCCCATCATTCTTCATGAACCAAAACCCTATACACCAATTCACCCTAACTCAATCAAACGTAGCCACAATGAAAAAAAAACGCAATTCTCACGCATAACTAATCATTCGATCCAAGTATACTACCCACACACAAATTCACACTAATCCAACCCGCCGTCAACCACCATCCCTCCCAAACATATTCATCCGAAAATCATGCGACCTATGTTTCAGGATTCTATCCCAAGTAAGTTGAAAAATCTATTTATTTAAATTTATTTGATATTATCACAACCTATTGATCGGTTGTAAAGTATATATATCAATCAAATATACACGATACGTGCGAGTCAGCTATTCAATCTTTTTTGGGAAAAAGGTCAACGTGCAAAACTCACAAGTAAGATATATGTGATTCTGGGCAAGTGTTACCCGGGTCGTGTCCCAACGAGGTGTGAATGGAGGATGTCGTTTGAGGTTTGTTATTAAAATGCTTGAAGGAATGATTTTTACTTTTTGTTTTGTTTTCTATTAAACTAAAAATTTAAAAACTATTTTAAGTGATTAAAACTAGATTATTTAAGCAAAACTACGAAGATAACAACGAGCTCTAGAAAATAAAATAATAAAAAGATGTGCTTGCTAAGTAATAATTAAACTAACAACAATTAATTCTACAATAGTAAACATAATATTAAACTAAGTGTTTGAAATAAAAATGATAAAAAGGTAAGAGATTAAGACCCGATAATTTATACGAGAGAATAACCACCTGATCTTATAAACTAAATAAATGATTAAAGTTTATTTCTTTGTTAACTTTAATTTTGCTAATTTGTTAACAAAGTTGAAAGCTTTGTTAACTAAATAGCTTAGTAAAAGTTATTAAAGTTGTAAACTTTAATGATTTTTATACTTATAAGACCCTTAAGCTCCACGCCTTAGGTCGCGAAAGATAAGAGATCAAAGAAAAACAAGAACTTTATTAAAGGTTAGCAATAATAAACAACAATAAGCAATACTATTATATTAAATAAGCTAAAAGTAGTCTAAAAGGTAAAAAGATTAAAACTTTATAACTAAAAACTATTAGATTTAAGTCCACCCGAAGCTAAGTTGCCCACTCCGAAGAATAGACGCGAATTGGGTATGTTTAAGGACTAGATCTAAATGAACAAGCTATTAAATAGCTTATTGTTCAAGAAAAACTTAAAAGGTTGCAAACTTTTTAACAAGAAAAATATATAAACTTTTATAAAAAGTAAAAGTGTAAAAGAGTGTGTGTGACCAATGTGTAAAACAAGATTTTACACCTACACCATCATAAAAGCTCTTTTATCACAAGACTTTATATAAAAATTTATAATCTTTTTATAAAAAAAAAGTAACAAGTTAAAAGAAATGTAAGAAGAAAAAGAATATAAAGATGCAAGATTTATAAAACTACACTACTAATAAAGCAAGACTAGGAATTTAAAGAGGCACAATTTATAAAAACATTAAAACTTTTATAAAAACTAGAGATAAAAACTAGAAACTAAAAAAAATATGAAGAGAAGATTAAAAAGACTATCTATTCTAATACAAAGAAGTACAAATGAAAAATAATGAAGAGAAAATTAAAAGCTACTTGAATATATAAAGAACTGAACTGAGTAAAATAAATGTCAAAGAGAAATGTATTGAACTTGAACTATGAAAAATAAGGAAGAGAAAATTACAACTTATCTAAAAACTATATAAAAACTACTGATAAAAACTTCGGATCAGCTCCTCTATTTATAGCAATTGGATTCGGCTATTTTTTTTCAAGCCATGCCACGTGGCATGCAATGGTTGGCTGCAACTTTTCTTTAGGCGGTTGGTGGAGCAGTAGGAAAATAACAGACGCGCCCTTGTGGAATTAATTTCTGAGAGTTGAAGACACGTGACTCTGGCACAATCAAATATGAAATATTGCATCTTTTTTTTTCATTTCTGTAATTTGCACCTTCACGTGCCATCTTTTTTATTCTTTCTTTTGAATTAGTGGGGTGTGGGACCCACCTAGATTCCATGGGAATTAATTTAAACTTTGGTGTAATTTGCCACTTTACACCCCTTCATTACACTTCTAGTCATTGTCTTCTTTAAACTTCATATTAATTAAACGCCTTTGGTCCCTCATCGTTCTTTATGTTTAATTCATTGGTTCTTGAAATAAATAATCTTTAAATTTCTCTTCTTTTGCCTCGATGCTCCAAATAAAATTAACGATAGACTCGTAATTTCGTGCTCTTTCCAAATCTCGTGCTCGGTTTTTGTCTATTTTGTCTTTTTTTTTGTCTTTTTTTCATATCTGTACCTGCACATGTACAAACACAAAAACAAGCATATATATGACATTTTTTATATGTTTTTGGTCTTTTTGGTCCGTTTTATCGGGTAAAAGATATGTGTAATTTAACACATATCAAAATCCCCCAGACAAAGATATTGCAGTGTCCTCACGCAATGTTATCAACTCACGCTTTTGAAAACAAAAATTTCTAAAAACGCCTCGTTTTTCCATTTTATTCGCACTTATTCTATTTTTGTATTTTTCTCTTTTCTTGTGACAGGATGTTGATTTTCATTATTTCACAATAACTTTTAGGATCACGGAGTAGGAAACACAACTCATAAAGAAGTGACCATACGGATAAAATTAATCGTCCCTGATTTTTCACAAGTCCCCAAACTAAGCCTAAAAACGAAATCATTGTTATTTACAAGTTAAGATGCTAACGCTACTCATGAATGTAAGTTGTAAATTTTTCACTCCCCAATTATTCTATACGTTTGGTAAGTGTGCTTGTTTTCAAAAGTTTGATTACAAAAATCGACATTATTATGGTTGTTACTTATTTAAGTCAAATATTAATTCACCGGGAATCTTGAAATCTAAGGATCAAAAGGGCTTTTTCCATGTAGCGGCTTTCTTCTCGGCACATCCCAAACCAGTTGGTTTTAGGTGACCAGGCTTTTGACTCCTCACAGAGAATAGTACCAGAATCAGCGGGATTTCGATTTCAAAGATTTCTAAAATTCCCGCTAAGTTAATATTAAATACTTAAATAGACAATAACCAACGATCATTTGGAGATTAAAGACGCAAAGAGATCACTCCATGTAGCGATTTTCTTCTCAGCTTGTCCTTTTAGCAAAGCTTAGGAGGCTAGGTTTTTACACCCTCGAGAATAGTATCGGAGCTTTCGAGGTCTTTGAAATCAACAATCTACCAAATTCCCGTTAAACTTTTAACACAAAATTGACGAATACTAGTTCAACTTCCGATTTAAATTTAAGAAAAAGCAAGTTTTCGTACATTTATTCATATGCAACATTTTTATTCACATAACACATATTATTTTTTTCATTTTTCATCTTTTTTTTTTACGCACTTGCTTTTGCAACATTATTCCGATTTTAAGAAAGTATGCTTGTTCGAAAATTTAAATAAAAAGTTGAACTCGTACTCTATATCAAAGTTGTATAAAAATTTGTAATAAAACGATTTCTAAGTTTAAAAATTTGAAAACAACACTAATTTAGCTTATGGGAGGAAAAACTACAAATTCCACTGATGAACTTTTAAGATAACCAACTAATCCTTGCTTAGCATCACAACTTATAATTAACTCTATCATTTCTCGTTCTTCGCAAATTTAAAATCTTTAATAAAAAGATCCGCGAATGCTTAGTCAAAAATGGTTAAGGGGACAAGCTAGGGCTCAACATGCCCGGTCAAGTCAAAATTTTATTCCTACTCTAGCCATCGGAAAATCAACAATGTGTCAAAACACTTATGATATTTTTGCAAAATTTTTTAAATTTTGTCATTTTTTTGGATTTTTGGTGGAAAAACAGGGTTGCTAAGGTAAACGACACAATGCAAGGTAAAATCAAATCGAAAGATCACCCCCCAGACTAAAACGAAACATGGTCCTCAATGTTTTAAAAGGTAAGGGTCATCCTACGCAAGTCTAAGGCCGTTTATGAATTATGCCAAATAGACAACGTTAATCGATAAGATAAAGGATACCGGACTTCTCATATACAAAACCATGAACACGAGATTCTTCACACGTCGGCCCATTCATGCACACAACAACAGAGACAAAACACAAGAATGGAAGAGATAAAACTCTTCACGTTACCCAGGTTAGCACACAAAACACTGATAAGCATGGGTTGCCTCCCACGAAGCGCTTGTTTATGATCAAGTCGTTAGCTTGACTTGCCCCGAATTCATTGGTCCATGGGGAAAGTTTGGAGATCCGGGACAACCATGGGTGGTACGTCCCCTCCTGATGCGTGGTTTTGCGACCTTACAACAGGTTTTACCTCTCGAGGGATCTCAAGAGGCTTACAACCCCACCAGGCAGTGTACCTGACCGATGTAGTATAGTGTAGTGGTAAGTACGGGGGATTGATCGTTCTCCACAGGGAATAGTGTTCGTTAGGTATGAAAAATTACTCTAATAGGTCTAAGGGTGAGAGAAGATTCTTTTTATGTTTTTATATTTTTTTATGAAAGCAAGTAAAATCTCGGGTTTGAAAGAGTGGGCGGAATTAGTTGCTAGTCAACTAACCCAAATTACTACGAATGCAAATTAAATAAAATAACAGAAAATGAAAATGTTGGTGAAAACTTATGTGGAGGGAAATGTGTTTACTTAGATTTCCTTACTCCCTAACTATCTTTTACCGGTTGATTAGTGTGTATTAGTCGCATGGATGACGGGTGTATTCCTTAATACCATTCGTGGGGTGGCGTACGTACTTCCCCAACTCTACAAGCTCCTACTTCACTCTTATGTCGAGCCGGCTAGGAAGCTCCTAACATGGGATCACTAGAATTCGCTTGTGCATTAAATACAACCATAAAAACCTTTAGTACGCATTGGTTCATGTTTCTTAAGACGTTCAAGCAAGTTACCGAATAGGAAGTTAGCCAGTTTTCTTAAGCCTAACATAGATGAACAATCATCCAATACAACTAACAACACACTAATAACCAATAATCAATAGCTAGGTTTCATTAGATCTAAGCAAACACAAGATAAATCTAGCCTAACATGTTAAACAAAAGACAAGAATAAGATAGAATCAAACAACACATAGACATATTGAATGATTAATTGATAACTTATCTTCAATGTAACATGGAAGATCTCAAGGCAAAAAGCCTTGAAAGAGCTGCCAAATTTGTCCTAGGGTTTTCACACACAAAGTTCCCCAATAAGTTCCACACTAATGACAAAGAATTGCAAAACTATATATAGATTTTTGGATCTGACGGCGTCACGTTATGGAGTGTGACGCCGTCACCTCGCCGCTTTTAGGGTTCTCGGATGACCTTCTTGACGCCGTCCCTCTTTAGCTCTCCAAAATCCGTTCTGGCTTATCAAGGCTTGACGCCGTCAAACTATGAACGTGACGCCGTCCCTCTTTAAATTATAACGTGACGACCTTGATCAGATTAAAGCGTGAGGCCGTCAGAATTTCCATGCAATTTCTCTGGCTTATCATGAGTAATTTCACATCCACCATTTTGCCAAGCCATGACGCCGTCCAGGGTTAATCCTGACGCCGTCAAAGGTAACTTTCCAGCAAGATTTTGAGACTTTGTCGTTTTCTTCACTTTTATGCTCCAAAAACGTCCAAAATGCTTCCTTTTCCAGATTTCTCCTCAAAAGTACCTAAAATGACAAAAGGAACGATTTAGGGCAATATTTGATCAAATAAATACGATTTAGGGCTTAAATGACCCCTTAAAAGCGGTACACATTTTCGCTTCATCAAATACCCTTACACTTGAGATTTGCTTGTCCTCAAGCAAATGCGCTTTTATTCTAATCAAAATACAAGTTAGGGGTCATTTAATGCTAACATAAAAGTAATTACAACAAATATTCGTTCCACTTTAATCATAATAAGCACGGAGATTATAAACTAGCACCTCACAAGTAGTGTTTAGATACTCATATCTCTCAAGTGTCATCAAAATAAATCTCATAAATGAAAACGGATAATATCTCTCACTACCTGTCATAGCAAATAGATTACCATAGGCTTGGGAAAGGATCGAAAACCTCCTCCACTAGGCGTAAGCACCTAAGATAAACTATCAAAGAGGGCTTTTAAATGGGTTATAACGTTAGGTGTAGGGAAAAGGAAAACACGGTTTTGTTGGATAAAGGATATTTTACTGGTGGCGAGTTAAAGATCTTGATCAATTACATGTACTATACAATGTTGCTAAGCCAAGACTCGACTCAATCTTAAGCTAATGAAAGAAAATAACAAAAACATAAAATAAACATAAAATAAAACGGGATGGTAGTCCGTATGTTTTTTTTTTCTACTTTTCTTTTTCTCTTTTTTTTTTTTTTTTTTTTTTTTTTTTTTTTTTTTTTTTTTTTGCATACACTTTTGCCCTACCATCCAAAATAATACATCATAGGGGCATTGCATTCCCCTTACACTTGAACTTTACATAACTTTACAAATAACTATTCTAATGACTCGAATTAAGATAATTGAAAAACTTGGAGTACTTTTAAAATATTTAGCACATATGGGGGTAATAAATGATGATCTTCCCCATTACTCCATTACACTAGTACTTTACCCATGAGTCCCAATCGTCCCAAAACAATATGTACAAGGATATGACTCGACTTAGCAACCATGTAATCAACTAGATAATTAACTTGGGTTTAAACAAATGTTGTAACAATAATGCACTAAAAATGAGTGCATACAAGGTAGGCTAAGGCGATTTGGGTGTACATTTTAGTGGGGTGTAACAAATTCTTCCTTTAAGTAAAATGCTTAAAGTTAGAAACGAAAAGATAGGCTCTGAGGGGTGTACTAGGGGTATCGTGTACTAAAAATGAGTACAACGCAAAGGGTGTGGGAGAATTACTTGACCAATGTAGCCAATGTAATTATAACAAAAACACAGGTGTAAAACAATGGGTGAATCCTAATGCCTCTTATCATGTAGTAAATCTAACTACACGAATGTAGTCTCACTTGTGGCCTCGGAATGGTCCTAACGCAAGTTCTAGAATCTAAGTGCTACCGGTACACACATCATAGCATAAATGCTTTTCCTACCAATTCTAGGGGTGAACCTCACATATTTGGGGGTGGAAAATTTTTTAGTGGTACGGTTTTTGTGCTAGTCATATAACTCCTATCCGTGAGACGCTCATTAAGATCAAAGTTTCACTCCTATATGTTGAAAAAAAATTTTAAATTTGGCACTAAAATTACCCTAACAGGTATTTATCTCAGTTTTATTACACATCCACTATTAAACAAACAAAAATCAAGCGCAATTGTATTCTCTAATCGTACTTTTACCCCCCCTTACACTTAAGATGAACATTGTCCCCAATGTTCAAATAACAAGATGTAAAAGTATAAAGTAAAAGAATGAAATCAAATACTCCCCTGATTCGTTCGGTGGATAATGAAGTAACACGGTTAGATCTTCTTCCAAAGAGAATGTTGAAGCTCCATGACTAATGCATCGCCATAAGCTTGATCCAAAAACATTTCCTTGTCCAAAATAACCTGTTAAACCTGAGAAAACAAACACGAAAACCTGCATAACATCGGCGGGATAAATCTATATATAAGGATATAATGCTTGTGGAATGATAATTTTGCAGATTCCTGGAGATTATAAGTTATAGATTTAATAAAAACTTTTTATGAAAACAAAACTTTCAAAAATTTTCAGAAAATTAAACCTGACGCCGTCAGGTTGTAGATCCTGACGCCGTCAGAAATGATCTGACAGAATTCTCATGTTACGTTTCCGGAAAAATTTTGGAAAAACCTACACCTTACTTCCTGGAATTCCTGCAAAACATCATTATGACTCGATACAAGCATTTGACTCAAACAAATACTAATATGTATGTTAATTTATTATTATTACGATTCATGTTCATTTGTGTTCTAATAAACCGATTTAGATTTCCCTTACACTTAACTTTTGCAAAATACCTTTATATGTAGTTAAGACGAAGTTAAAAACAAAATAAAGCATTTTCACAAATTAGTTTTGAACATGAATCAATAATAAAATTTAAACACACATACGGAAACAAATAAAAACAAACAAACAAACAAGTAAATAAACACACAAAGAAAATAAAGCTTGGGTTGCCTCCCAAGAAGCGCTTTTCTTTATTAACGAGTCTTGTAGCTAGACTCAAAGTCACGTACATTACGTGATTCCATCATTGGTCACGGTTCCTAGGCCATTTTCATTCCCGGTTTTATATTCCGGTCCCAATTTCAAACAATCCTTGTAGAAACCGAATATCCTTTCCATAACATAGTCTACTCCTTTATTTCTATCCTCATCATTCTTATAGTAAACCGCTTGCTTGAGCTCCTTCTCAACATTTGACAAGTGTTGGAATTGTTCTATCTTATATGGCATTTGGTAGTTTACCTCATCGGTCTCATCCTTAAATCTAACTATCCCTAAGGAAGGTTCATAAGTCATTCTAGAGACCTCAACAAATGGTTTTCCAAAAACCACTTGAGTTAAGGATGCATCGACTATTGGGCGGATATCTTCTACAATTACAAAGTCGGTGACATAGGTGAAGTTTCCTACATAAACCGGTAATCCCTTAACTCTTCCCGTGAAGTTACTCATCCATCCCTTGTCAGGGAACATCCTATACCCAAGTTGATTTTTCATTATCAAGTTGTAGTGGGCTCTAGTCATGATGTTTATGGGTGATCTAAGGTCGATGTAGGCTTTCCACACATGCAAATGTCCGATGTTGCATGGTATGTTGAGATTAGAAGGGTCGCCTATTTCTATAATTGGTCTACCTAGGAAGTATGGTGTCTCGGGGTCATCGAATAAGTTTGTATGATATGCGCGCTCTTCCTTAGTGGGTAGCCTATTGAAGTAGTCCTTATCATCATCTACTTCTTCAATCTCACTTGTCCTAACTTCCTTATCAACCTCGACTTTCTTATCCTCATCCTTAGGTTCACTATTATCCTCATTCCTTTCAATTGGTTTAATAGTGAAAATGTTGACAAAGTGGACGTGTTTGGATGAAGAGGGGTCTTTTACTTGGGGTCCGCTATTTGTGTTCCTAGCGTCCTTATGTGGATGTGATAACACTTGGTTATTGAGAGCTTTCAACAAGTTGTCAATTTTATTGGTCATCTCCGTTTGTTGTTGATTGAATTCGGATTCGAATCTAGCTATCCGAGCTTCTTGAGATGCCATAAATTGAGACATCAATCCTTCAAAGTTATTGGTACTACCATTGCCGGAAGGATTGTTGTTGAAAGTACGGTTCGAGTTGGAACCGCTTGATTGGAAACGATTAGGTGGGTTGGAAGAATTGGTTTGTTGTGCGTTTTGGTTTTGTTTCCACCTAAGGTTCGGGTGATTTTTCCATGAGGGGTTGTATGAATCACCGTAATGGTTTGGCTCGGGTTTGAAAGTGTACCTCTTGTCTCCCGCTTCGTCGGTACGCGAGGATGCGTAGTCCACAAAAGCTTGTTCGGGGAGTTCCATGCAATCACGAGTGTCGTGGGGACCACTACATAATTCACATGAAGAAGTGATTTTGTTCACTTGGCTTGAAGGTTTAGGAGCCTCGTAGGATTTCATGAGAAACCTAACTTGGTCTTCAAGTTCTATGATCCTACGGTCGGAAGTGCTTGAATTGTTCGAAGGCAAAGATATTGCCTTGACCGTTTTATTCAAATCACGGGGATCACTCCAACTTTCGTTGTCATAAAGAGCAAGATCCTCTAGGAGAGCCCATGATTGTTCTGCACTTAGATCACGTAGCTTGCCACCGGCCGATTGGTCAATGGTTTGCCTCGTGGAGAGATTGATATGGTCATAGAAGATTTGGACTTGGAGCTAAAGTTCTATGCCATGGTGAGGGACTTTTTGGAGTAAGTCCTTGAATCGAGTCCATGCCTCGTAGAGGGTTTCGCCTTGACGTTGTTGGAACATCAAGATATCATTCCTTAGCTTGGTAGTTCTTCCCGGTGGGAAAAACTGAGCAAGGAAACGAGTAGTGAGATCATCCCAAGAGGTGATGGATCCTGCGGGTTGACGTTCTAGCCATTGACTAGCTTGGTCCCGCAGAGAGAATTGAAAGAGACGCAATCGGGTCGTCTCTCGAGTGGCAACATCAAGGTCTATAGAATCAATAATTTTGAGAAAGTCCTTGAGATGTTGATTAGGATCTTCGGAACGAAGTCCATGGAATGCGCATCCGCTTTGCACCAACCGGATGGTGTCGGATCGCAAGGGTGTGATATTGGCTCCTTGAGTGAGCTCAATGGTGTTTCGATAGCCATGGTGGCTAGGACGGGAGTATTCTCCTAAAGTACGGGCTCTAGGAGGTGGTGGTGGTAGTTGTGGTGGTGGGTTGTTGGGATCAAGGATATTACCATCTTCCATGATGTCGAATGGTAATGGTTACGAACAAAGAAACGAAGAAAATAGATAGACTAAAGAAAACCTAGAAAAATAAAATAAAAATCTCACTAGAAAGGAATCTAGTGAGTAGACCTATAAAATAAAAATTCAACCTAAACAATAACTATTCCCCGGCAGCGGCGCCAAAAACTTGATGCGTGGTTTTGCGACCTTACAACAGGTTTTACCTCTCGAGGGATCTCAAGAGGCTTACAACCCCACCAGGCAGTGTACCTGACCGATGTAGTATAGTGTAGTGGTAAGTACGGGGGATTGATCGTTCTCCACAGGGAATAGTGTTCGTTAGGTATGAAAAATTACTCTAATAGGTCTAAGGGTGAGAGAAGATTCTTTTTATGTTTTTATATTTTTTTATGAAAGCAAGTAAAATCTCGGGTTTGAAAGAGTGGGCGGAATTAGTTGCTAGTCAACTAACCCAAATTACTACGAATGCAAATTAAATAAAATAACAGAAAATGAAAATGTTGGTGAAAACTTATGTGGAGGGAAATGTGTTTACTTAGATTTCCTTACTCCCTAACTATCTTTTACCAGTTGATTAGTGTGTATTAGTCGCGTGGATGACGGGTGTATTCCTTAATACCATTCGTGGGGTGGCGTACGTACTTCCCCAACTCTACAAGCTCCTACTTCACTCCTATGTTGAGCCGGCTAGGAAGCTCCTAACATGGGATCACTAGAATTCGCTTGTGCATTAAATACAACCATAAAAACCTTTAGTACGCATTGGTTCATGTTTCTTAAGACGTTCAAGCAAGTTACCGAATAGGAAGTTAGCCAGTTTTCTTAAGCCTAACATAGATGAACAATCATCCAATACAACTAACAACACACTAATAACCAATAATCAATAGCTAGGTTTCATTAGATCTAAGCAAACACAAGATAAATCTAGCCTAACATGTTAAACAAAAGACAAGAATAAGATAGAATCAAACAACACATAGACATATTGAATGATTAATTGATAACTTATCTTCAATGTAACATGGAAGATCTCAAGGCAAAAAGCCTTGAAAGAGCTGCCAAATTCGTCCTAGGGTTTTCACACACAAAGTTCCCCAATAAGTTCCACACTAATGACAAAGAATTGCAAAACTATATATAGATTTTTAGATCTGACGGCGTCACGTTATGGAGTGTGACGCCGTCACCTCGCCGCTTTTAGGGTTCCCGGATGACCTTCTTGACGCCGTCCCTCTTTAGCTCTCCAAAATCCGTTCTGGCTTATCAAGGCTTGACGCCCTCAGACTATGAACGTGACGCCGTCCCTCTTTGAATTATAACGTGACGACCTTGATCAAATTAAAGGGTGACGCCGTCAGAATTTCCATGCAATTTCTCTGGCTTATCATGAGTAAATTTCACATCCACCACTTTTGCCAAGCCATGACGCCGTCCAGGGTTAATCCTGACGCCGTCAAAGGTAACTTCCAGCAAGATTTTGAGACTTTGTCGTTTTCTTCACTTTTATGCTCCAAAAACGTCCAAAATGCTTCCTTTTCCAGATTTCTCCTCAAAAGTACCTAAAATGACAAAAGGAACGATTTAGGGCAATATTTGATCAAATAAATACGATTTAGGGCTTAAATGACCCCTTAAAAGCGGTACACTTTTCACTTCATCACCTCCAAAGTAGTACTTCAACATATGACTGTTCACTTTAAAGTTTGGTCCATCATTTTGAGATAACTCGATGGTACCATATGGATAAACTTTAGCAACGGTGAAGGGTCCAGTCCAACGGGTTTTATGTTTACCCGAGAATATCTTTAATCTATAGTTGAAAAGAAGGACTCGATCACCAACGTTAAAAACACGGTTCTTAATTTTTGAGTCATGAATCTTCTTTGTCTTCTCTTTGTAGATCAAATAGTTCTCCTACGCTTGATCACGAAGTTCATTCAATTCATTTAGTTGAACCTTACGGTGATCACCCGCGGACTGAAGGTCAAAGTTTGCATGTTTCAAGGCCCAGTAGGCTTTGTGCTCGAGCTCAATTGGTAGATGGCACGACTTTCCGTATACCAGCTTGTATAGAGTACACCCGATGGGTATCTTGTAGGCTGTACGGAATGCCCAGAGTGCATCGTCTAATTTTTCTGACCAGGAGGCACGATTTTCTCCTACTGTCCTTTCCAAAATCCTTTTTAAACCTCGGTTTGAAACTTCCACTTGTCCACTGGTCTGTGGATGATAAGCGGTAGCAAGACGGTGAGTTACACTGTACTTAAGAATGACCCTTGCAAATTGGTCATTACAGAAGTGTGTACCGCTGATGGGCGTGCGTTGGAGTAAAGTTTTGGCAGTTTTAATGCCTACTCAAGTTTTAAATTTATATTTTGCCGACTTATCAATAACACACACACTTAACGAGCAGTGTACCCGGTCAGTATGAATATAATGGTAAGTAGAGTGTCGATCACTAAGAGTGGAACGTATTATCTCGTTATTCTAATCAGTATTTTAATATCCTAACGCAAGGGGGTTTCAGCCTGAGAGACTGGCACGGTTTGTTTGCAATTAAATAACAAAATAAACCAATAGGCACGAATCAGCAAGTAGCACACACGTACACAGATAGATACTTGAGACAATAAGAGGGCTGTCCTTATGATTAAGTAGATTGTCACTTGTTTTATTGATAGCCTTATATGAGGTGTATGTAGTTAACCCTTTCTCGTTGGTCCTAATCTTATCGGCGAGTAAACCCTTAATGATTACTTATGTCTAAAAGTTATTCCTAAGTGATCAATTTAGTAATAACCGTGGGAGCCACATTATGTCCCGCAGTCAAATGCCCGCAAGCCACTAATAAACACAGAGGTTATCAATGCGCTAATAAGTAGTAACCAAAGACATCAACATATAAACTTTAATTGATGGGAAAGCAAGTATTAAAGGGAGTGCAATCTTTCGTTGTCACATTACACAAGCCACCAATCCTGATGAATTAAAGTTTGCTAACACAATAAAAAAAACTACTTAATGAATTAAACACATGCAGCACCTTCTTACAGCTCTTGTATCTTTGATTTGGGTGTGTCTTGTGCTGCCTCCTTGACTGAATTCGTCCTAGGGTTTTTCCTGTTCGGTCTTCGAAACTTATATATTGCTCGCGAAATTCGTCTGGTCTTGGGGTATTTATAGTTTCTGTCTGAGGGAAGATGCGGCGCATCTAAGGAGTAGATGCGGCGCATGTACTTAACTTCGCGTGGGGTCCAAGATTATAATTTCAGGAATATTCGTACACCGCCAGAAGATGCGGCGTAACTCCATGATTAGATGCGGCGCATGTCCTCTTGTATCTTGGATCGTATCTGGTGATATCTTGATAGAGATGCGGCGCATGTCCTCTTGTATCTTGGATCGTATCTGGTGATATCTTGATAGAGATGCGGCGCTGTCATGAGTGAGATGCGGCGCATCTGGAGCAGATTAGTCTTGATCTTCTTCATTTCAGTAGACTCTTCACATTATGCATGTTTTGCTCCATTATTAGTCCAAAATCGCTAAGTTTCACCAAATGCTTGTTTTTACCTGAGAATTACAAAAGTAAACGATTAAGTATCAATCCTCATACATAATATAGTAAAACAAGTCAATTTAATAGGATAAATGATAGTAATAAAATGTACTTATTTGAGTTCATCAAATATCCCCCCACTTGAACTTTACTTGTCCCCAAGTAAACCTTAGAATTTCTCTTATGAAAATGTATCCTAAAAGATGTTAGGATTTATTTTTATATTTAAGCATGTATTCGTTTATTTCATAATCACACAACTAAACACTTAACGAATTAGAAGTATAATAAAATAATTTGATAAAAGCAAATCTAATCGTTTAACTGTCCAGTCGTGACGAATATTCTATCATAAGCTTGGCAAGTATACACATCTCCTCCACTAAAGCCAAGGAATAACAAGTTTAAAGCGGTAAAAAGGGTTTTGAGGTTTAAGGGTTAATTATTCTCTTTCACTATCGATCTCAAATTCCAGAAAAGGCGACAAAATCACAAATACATGATCGAATCCACGAACACGATACTTGCAATTGCTCAAATCCTTAACTCGAATAGGCTAAAGATAGGTCCAAACTTCACCAATAATAATATATCAAAAAGGGCGACAAAATCATAAATACATAGCCGAATCCACGACTACGATACTTAAGATTGCTCAAATCCCTAATCTCAATAAATCAAAGGTTTGGTTGGATAAAGAATAATAAAGGGTATGGTTAACATTTGGGATATAAATTGGTGTAAAAATAAAAATAAACAAAACAAATAAATTAAAATCCTAAGTGTGGTTAATCACTATCCCAACCATCCCATGAATAAGACTCATATCATAGAATAACTCACGCTTTAACACTTGAAACACACGCTTTAGGTAGACACGAATTATACTCAACAAGATCTTAATCAAAGAATAAACCTTATTGGCATTCCCATAACTGCCAATTCCATTCAATCCATAGATATAGTACAACAAATAGTGGTGATATCGACCACTTACATAACTTTACATAAGTTGGTTAAAACTAACTTCCAACTTTTCTTTCTTTTCTTTCTTTTTCTTTTTTTTTTTTTTTTTTTTTTTTTTTTTTTTTTTTTTTTTTTTTAACTTGAAACATAAACATAGATGTGTAAAATTTCACCACATCACTACAACTTTCTTTCCGGATAATTTTTCTATACTTTTCATACTTTCAGAAATAACGGTAATAGTGAAAGTAGTAAACACACGAAAAATAAACTCAAAAATATATAATATTTACTTTCACTCCAATTGCATTGTGCAATTTCCCGACCTAACCATAGATAATGAATTACGCACGCGAACACAGGTAATGTAAGGAAACACACTTTGCCTATAGCAATTAACCAACCACGGATTCTAATCTACAGGGTAGGCTAAGGTGTAAGGGTGTAACGAAACATTTTAAACATAGGTGTAAGAAACGAAAGGAATGGCTCTGAGGGTTTTTCTAGGGGTATCTTACTCTAAAAATGAGAGTAACAAAAGGGTTTATACGGGGGTTAACTAACCAGTGTAGTTAGTTAATAACACATAACATATAATAGGCTATTTTGGGTGTAATCCTAGAAATTTACCAATTTAGACAAGTCATTCCAATTATATAAAATAATACTCATTATGGTGGTCTCGAATAGTATACAAGCCAAGTTCTAAAGTTTACAAGTCACCGGCACACTCATAGATTTGTGAATTTTGGAAAATCACAATTTTTGAAAATAACGTCATGTGTGCAGCTATGCAACTTAGATCTTAAACAAAAACATGCTAAATTTTTTTTAAGTTTGATATATTAAGCACATTTTAAGCATAATTTTTGAAAAAGTTTAGGACAAGTAAGTGTTAAGTGTTCTAATTCTCCAATCCCCCCACTTAAGTTAAACAACGTCCTCGTTGTTTGTATAAAAGGTTAAAAACTGGAAAATAAAAGAATTAGAACAGAAAAACTCCCCTGAGATTTGCTCGGTATGATCCTCCATTAGTATAAGAGCAAAAATCATCTTTCTTGTGGATTAGAACGTTAAAGCTTCATACTTGATGTATCCACAGGAAATCCAGGAAACTATAATACCACCAACACTTTAAAACACACCTAAGATAAGAAAGGTTCAACTTGCATAATACATTAGTAGTTAGGAAAAATAAACTAAAATCTGAAAATCATCAGGTCAGTCGATGCGCCGTATCTTATGGAAGAAGATACGCCGTATCGAGCCTGGAATTAATACGGATCAGAATAAAGATGCGCCGCATCCTTAACCAGGGATGCGCCGCATTAAAAATAAACTGATAAAGAGTTTTAAAGTCGAAAATAAAAATGCAGAAAAATAAAATAAGATATGACCATTGCAGGAGATGCGTCGCATCTCAGAATTGAGATGCGCCGTATCTTCGTGCGGGCCTGACTGACTCGACACAGAAAACAGAAAATTAAAAGATAAATCCGGGTTGTCTCCCGGTAAGCACTTGTCTTTATTCCAGAGTCTTCAAGTTAGACTCACGTTCAGCTCTTTAATATCGATCATTGAAGGAGTCGGAAACATCGCGCTCCTTCATCGCCAATTCAGTAATATTGAACACTCCTTGCTCGTCCTTAATTTCCACGCCGTTCTTCTTTAATATCTGTATAAACAAAGTCCTGTCCCTTTCGGGCAGATATGACAAAATGATAGACGGGAAATTCTTATTATCATATAGGCATAAATAAGCAAGGTGGGGTGGTAGTTCAATAAACACATCATTGTTCAAATTCGTTTTCTCAACTATTCTCCTACGCTTATTAATTACTACACAATCATACCACTCATCATCAGAATCATTAACAACATCGCGTCTAAGTTCGGTAGGTACATTAAGGTCAATGAATTCCTCAAAGTTCTCATGATTAGGATTAGTTGAGTTGTTTTGAATCAATGTTTCTCCCATAAGTCTAGCTTCAAGATCGAGGTCCATACGCTCTCTTAATCCTAGCACATAAACACCTCTAATTATGCTCTTAACAGGATCTTGACATTTATAGACTAGTTTATTATTCCCTACCCTTAATGAGATTTTTCTCTTAAACACATCAATCTTAGCATGGGCAGTAGACAAGAAAGGCCTTCCGAGGATTAAAGGAATCTTAACATCCTCGGGCATGTCTAGTATAACAAAGTCTACGGGAAAAATAAACTGCTCAATCTTAACTAGTACATTATTAGCAATACCTTCAGGTCGTTTTACCGTTTTATCAGCCAATTCAATAAGTAATTTAGTTGGTGCTAATTTTCCTAGTCCTAGGGTAGCGAATGTCTTAAGAGGCATAACACTAACACTAGCTCCTAAGTCAGCTAACACATTATTGAAAGATATATTATTAATAGAACAAGGCAAAGTAAAACTTCCTGGGTCTCTTTCTTTATGAGGCAAGGCATTTAAGTCGGTTGCAGAGCTCTCTTCTTTCATTGTTGCCTTGATCTCCTCTTCAATCTTTGTCTTTTCTTTTAGTAGTCTCCTTAAGCTGATTGAGGAATTAAAGAAAAATTTGGGTCCTGCACCATCATCACCATTCATCGATCTTCTAGGTATATTAGGAGTGACTTCTTCAGTGGTGCTTATGGCCTTGACATGATCTCTTGGGTTGGTTTCAGTTGAGCTCGGTAAACTTCCATATCCCCTTTCTTGAAGAACCTTGCTCATTTGACCAATTTGCTGTTCCAATGCTTTGATCGAAGCTCCTTGATTTCTTGTAGTAGTGTCCGTTGAAGCTCGGATTTCTTTGATCATAGCAGTATTCTCTTCATGTCTTTTAGCAGCATCGGCCATAATTTTTCTTTAAAGTATCGTCTAAAGTCTGCCTCCTCTCTTGATAAGCGGGATTGAAGTTGTTCTTTTGATAGAATCCCGGACTAGCTTCCCTAAATCTTCCCGAAGGTCGGAATGGTTGTCCAAATTGGGTGTAATATGCTTCTTCAAACGTCTCACTTTCATTCTTATTCGGGCAATCTTTAGTGTAGTGAGGTCCTTCGCACTTTTCACATCCAACTTGGGCAGCATATGCTCTTTCATCTCGCTTCTTCATCTCTCTACTAATTTTATCCAATTGAGCTTGAATAGCAGCGATCCCGTCAAAATTAGTGCTGCTCTTAGATCTAGTAGAGGTCCCATCGTGCCATTTCTGAGAATGATCAGCAGCTTCTTGGATCGCTTTCCTAGCATTAGTTGCACTCATTTGAGGTACAGCTCCCTTAGCATCCAAAATCTGTCTTGTAGGCACGTCCAATCCTTGATAAAACAATATTATCTCCTGCATAGGGGTTAGATAGTGTTGAGGACATTTTATCAATAAATCTTTAAACTGTTCCCAAGCTTGATAAAGGGTTTCATCAGGCTCTTGCTTGAAACTATTGATAGCCTCCATCTTTTTAGCAGTCTTAGCAGGTGGACAATATCTCTTCAGGAATTTGCTCTTCAAATCTCCCCATGTAGTGATTGAACTAGCAGGTTCATTCCTTAGCCACTTGTTAGCAGCTCCTTTTAGCGAGATTGGAAAGATTCTTAGCATGATCTGATCGTCAGTGACTCCTTCTGAAGTAAACAAATCTTTAATCTCCAGGACCTTTTCAACATGCTCATTAGCATCCTCATGTTCCGTCCCACTGAAAGCATTCTCTCTTAGTTCTTTGAGAAACTGACCCTTCAACTCAAATTTTGACTTATCATCAAACTTTGGTCTAGCAACTCCTGAAGTGTAATCAGCACGGGTGCTGTTCATGTATTCCTCCATAGTAGTGTTTTCGCCCATTGTTTCTGTTTCAACTTCCTCTTTTTCTTCAGAAAAGTAATCAAGCTCGAGTGAACTTGAAAGATCAAAGCTTCTTGTGTTGAAAAGCCTTTTAAGCGAATGCAGGGCTCGTTCAGGATCTTCGAAAGGTTGAATCAAGTTCTTCGTAGAACTCCTGGTCATGCACTTCCTGAAATCAACACAAAAAATATCAGTAGGGTATGCTCGAGAAAGTAATATATCAGATAATTAATAACGAAAACGGAATACGAAAAAATTAAAGTAACTGATATCTGCAGACGATGCGCCATATCCAAAGAATTGGATACGCCGTATCTTAATACGTTAAAATTTAATCAGACTTTATTCAGAAAATAGATACGCCGCTTAGAATTTTGAATGCGCCGTATCGAATTAATTAATCAAAAATCAGCTTATCTAATTAAAATTAAATGCGTCGTATTAACGAAAGTTAATGCGCCGTATTTTCGTTACGTTTAAAAATAAATATCGATTTTTGATTCAGAAAGATGCGCCGTATCGACAAAGATCGATGCGTCGTATCTGTTTAATAATTCGCAAACTGTTTTTAATTAAAATAATAGATACGCCGTATCTACGAAAGCAGATGCGTCGTATGGCGTTAACGTTTAGAAAATTTTTTTTTATCAAAAACAGATACGCCGTATCTGCAAAAGCAGATGCGTCGTATTACTTTATCGCTATTTGAAAAAGAAAAAAAAATTCGTATTAAAAACAGATACGCCGTATCTTGGGGAAAAGATGCGTCGTATCGAATTAATTAAACGCGTTGTATTTTTAAAATTAAACGCAATACGCCGTATCTGAGAGATCAGATGCGCCGTATCGTTTGATTTAGCACAGTACAACGGTAGCAGAACAGAAAAATATGAAAAATAAAAACAAAAATAAAAACACACAAACAAAAAATAAAACACACAAAAATAAAAATAAAAGCAAACAATTAACACACAATACAACAAATATGCAAAATAGTACAATGATGCAATTAATCTAATAAAAGAAAAACCTAATTAAAATACTAATCAAATTAACAGATAATAACAATTCACTCCCCGGCAGCGGCGCCAAAAACTTGATGGGCGTGCGTTGGAGTAAAGTTTTGGCAGTTTTAATGCCTACTCAAGTTTTAAATTTATATTTAGCCGACTTATCAATAACACACACACTTAACGAGCAGTGTACCCGGTCAGTATGAATATAATGGTAAGTAGAGTGTCGATCACTAAGAGTGGAACGTATTATCTCGTTATTCTAATCAGTATTTTAATATCCTAACGCAAGGGGGTTTCAGCCTGAGAGACTGGCACGGTTTGTTTGCAATTAAATAATAAAATAAACCAATAGGCACGAATCAGCAAGTAGCACACACGTACACAGATAGATACTTGAGACAATAAGAGGGCTGTCCTTATGATTAAGTAGATTGTCACTTGTTTTATTGATAGCTTTATATGAAGTGTATGTAGTTAACCCTTTCTCGTTGGTCCTAGTCTTATCGGCGAGTAAACCCTTAATGATTACTTATGTCTAAAAGTTATTCCTAAGTGATCAATTTAGTAATAACCGTGGGAGCCACATTATGTCCCCAAGTCAAATGCCCGCAAGCCACTAATAAACACAGAGGTTATCAATGCACTAATAAGTAGTAACCAAAGACATCAACATATAAACTTTAATTGATGGGAAAGCAAGTATTAAAGGGAGTGCAATCTTTCGTTGTCACATTACACAAGCCACCAATCCTGATGAATTAAAGTTTGCTAACACAATAAAACAAAACTACTTAATGAATTAAACACATGCAGCACCTTCTTACAGCTCTTGTATCTTTGATTTGGGTGTGTCTTGTGCTGCCTCCTTGACTGAATTCGTCCTAGGGTTTTTCCTGTTCGGTCTTCGAAACTTATATATTGCTCACGAAATTCGTCTGGTCTTGGGGTATTTATAGTTTCTGTCTGAGGGAAGATGCGGCGCATCTAAGGAGTAGATGCGGCGCATGTACTTAACTTCGCGTGGGGTCCAAGATTATAATATTCAGGAATATTCGTACACCGCCAGAAGATGCGGCGTAAATCCATGATTAGATGCGGCGCATGTCCTCTTGTATCTTGGATCGTATCTGGTGATATCTTGATAGAGATGCGGCGCATGTCCTCTTGTATCTTGGATCGTATCTGGTGATATCTTGATAGAGATGCGGCGCATGTCATGAGTGAGATGCGGCGCATCTGGAGCAGATTAGTCTTGATCTTCTTCATTTCAGTAGACTCTTCACATTATGCATGTTTTGCTCCATTATTAGTCCAAAATCGCTAAGTTTCACCAAATGCTTGTTTTTACCTGAGAATTACAAAAGTAAACGATTAAGTATCAATCCTCATACATAATATAGTAAAACAAGTCAATTTAATAGGATAAATGATAGTAATAAAATGTACTTATTTGAGTTCATCAACCGCGATCACGTATTATGGCACGGGGAGTTCCAAACCTAGCAAAAAGAGATTTCCAAAACTTAACAACTACTCGGGCATCATTGGTGGGGAGTGCTTTCACCTCAACCCATTTTGACAAATAGTCAACAGCCACGAGTATGTACTTGTTCCCTCGTGAAGACGGGAATGGCCCCATAAAATCGATGCCCCATACATCAAAGATCTCGCAGACTTGAATTGCATTTTGTGGCATTTCGTTCTTTTGCGAGATTTTTCCTTGACGTTGGCAAGAGTCACATGACTTTACCAAGTCGTGAGCATCACGGTAAATAGTTGGCCAGTAAAAACCAGAATCAAAGACTTTCCTAGCAGTGTAGTTGGCACCATGATGTCCCCCCGTGGGTCCATTATAGCAAGCAGTAAGGATATCAACGGCTTCTTGGCCGTATACACACCGCCGGATGACTTGATCCGCACATATTTTAAACAGATAGGGGTCATCCCAAAAGTAATGCTTCACATCTTTGAAGAATTTGTTCTTTTTTTGGGATGACATCCCTTTAACCACAAAATTACCCGCATGGTAGTTTGCAAAGTCAGCAAACCATGGGGTACTTGAATCTCCACGAAAAGATACCACGTTAAGTGTCTCGAGAGGGAATGTTTCATTAATTTCCTTTTTCTCAAGCTCACTTTGGTGAGGGTTCTCTAATCGGGACAGATGATCAGCTGCTAGGTTCTCGGCTCCTTTTTTATCACGGATTGTGACATCAAATTCTTGAAGGAGGAGAACCCATCGGAGCAATCTCGGCTTTGCATCTTGTTTTGCAAAGAGATATTTGAGAGCCGAGTGGTCCGTATACACTATGCTTTTTGACAAAATCAAGTATGGCCGGAATTTTTCAAAAGCATACACCACGGCAGTGGTGTAATGAGCTTAAGCTTCCGTCATAGTTTTGCTAGCATAATGTATAGGCTGAAAGTGTTTGGCTTTTCGTTGCCCCAATACCGCACCTATTGCAAAATCACTTGCATCACACATAAGTTCAAAAGGTAGGTCCCAATCGGGGGCAACTAAGATCGGTGCTTCAGTGAGTTTTTTCTTTAGAGTTTGAAATGCTTTGATGCACTCTTCAGAAAAAATGAATGGAGTTTCCTTTTCCAAGAGACGAGTCATTGGCCGGGAGATTTTTGAAAAA
The DNA here is from genome assembly GCA_021014915.2 of Artemisia tridentata subsp. tridentata. Lineage (NCBI taxonomy): Eukaryota > Viridiplantae > Streptophyta > Magnoliopsida > Asterales > Asteraceae > Artemisia > Artemisia tridentata. The sequence continues at coordinate 28,214,201 of CP139501.1, read as the reverse complement.
TCTTGAATGAATCTACGATAAAAACCGGCATGACCAAGAAAACTCCGAACACCTTTGACAGTGGTGGGATGAGGTAGCTTTGCAATTACATCGACTTTAGCTTTGTCGACCTCAATCCCGCTTTTAGAAATTTTATGGCCAAGGACAATGCCTTCTTTGACCATAAAATGGCTTTTCTCCTAATTTAGACACAGATTAGTGTCTTCACATCGTTGAAGCATTTTTTCTAAATTAGAGAGACATGTTTCAAACGAATTCCCAAAGACAGAGAAATCATCCATGAAGACTTCCATTGTTTTTTCAATCATGTCATGGAAAATAGCCATCATACAACGTTGGAACGTTCCAGGAGCATTGCACAAGCCAAAAGGCATGCGTCGGTATGCGAAAGTTCCGTATGGGCATGTGAATGTAGTCTTTTCTTGATCCTGTGGATCAATGGGAATTTGAAAGTAACCCGAGAAACCGTCGAGAAAATAATAGTATTCGTTTCCCGCTAGTCTTTCGAGCATCTGATCCATGAAGGGTAAAGGAAAATGGTCTTTACGGGTGGCGTCATTCAACTTTCGATAGTCGATGCACACACGCCATCCCGTAACCAATCGAGTTGGAATTAACTCGTTGTCATCGTTTTCAACCACGGTGATACCACCCTTCTTAGGAACACAATGAATAGGGCTCACCCAAGGACTATCAGAGATAGGGTAAATTAATCCGGCATCAAGAAGTTTGAGAACTTCCTTTTTGATAACCTGGTGGATCTTGGGATTAACCCTTCTTTGATGTTGAACTGCTGGTTTATAGTCCTCCTCCATTAAAATTTTGTGGGTACAAAATTGAGGGTTAATACCCTTAATGTCGGAAAGTCTCCAAGCAATGGCTTGTTTGTGCGACTTTAAAACCTTTATGAGAGCGGTTTTCTCCTCATCATTTAAGTCTTTAGCAATTATGATGGGAAATTTATCGTTTCCCTCCAAAAATGCATATTCAAGATGAGGTGGAAGGTCCTTAAGTTCGACCTCAGGAGGATCATTAGAATTTTCAATTGGTTTGATCTCCTCATTATGAAGTTCTTTTGGAGGGAGAGAAGATGGATCATCATTAAGTAACTTCTCAAGGAGAAGTATGTCTCCCTCGGGGTCAAATACATTATCATCAACTCCCGATGGAATTGAATCACAAGACAAACAAGCTTCAATCTCTTCCAAGATGAAATCACCTCCCTCAAATGGAGTGAGAGAGGGGGCAGAGAGAGCGATGATAGGATCAAAAGAAGTGGGATTGCCACTTGAAGAATCTGAGAATCCGAGGACTTGTTGAGCGTACTCCTCATAAGTATTGTCAAGAATATCGATCCGGTTAATCGATATGTCATCATGTTTTGAGGAGTACCTTAAAGTTTGATTCAGATTGAATGTTACGGATTCATCATTAACACGAAGTGTTAACTCTTCCCCATAAACGTCAATCAGTGCACGTCCTGTTCTCAAGAAAGATCTCCCGAGAATGAGAGGTACTCGGGGATCGCATTCAAAATCCACAACTACAAAATCGGCGAGGAAATGAAACTTTCCTACTTTGACAAAAACGTCTTCAGCAACGCCTTTAGGAATAGTAACAGTTCGGTCCGCCAATTCAAGAGTCATCCTTGTGGGAGTAAGTTCCGGGAGTGAAAGCTTTTTCCAGACGGAATGAGGCATTAAATTGATGCTAGCACCGAGATCGGCTAAGGCTAGGCATTCTTCTAACTCCAGGAAATCACAAGGGATGAGAAATTTACCAGGATCTCCTAATTTTTCTGGAAGTTTCTTAAGGAGTACCGCTGAGCAATTCTCATTTAAAGGGGTTTTTGTCAATTCAAACAATTTATCCTTGTTGCTTAAAAGAATCTTGAATTGAGAAGCGAATTTCGGCATATACAGCAAGGCATCAGCAAAACGAATATCGAAGTGTGATTTCTGGAAAATTTCCAGAAATTTCATCATTTGGGTGTTAGTTTTCTCATGGAGCCTTTGATTATTAAGCCTTGAAGGATATGGAATTGAAGGCTTAGGATTTGTGTTCGGAACTTCAGGTTTCGAAATTGGAGTTGGTGGGATTGGAGGTGGGACTGGTGCTGTAGCTTGTGGGCTAGCAGTTTGTTCCTTGTCCTTAGTTACCTCAGTCTCTTGTTCCATTTCCCTCACCGGAGAGGGAGTAGGAATCAAGAGTCCATCAACTTTCTTACCACTTCTTGTTGTGATCGCCTTCACATCGCCCCTCGGGTTAGCGATCGTGTTGCTAGGAAGAGTTCCTGAGCCCGAGGGTCGATCATTTAAAGACTTCTTGATCTCAGTTATTTGGTTAACCAACAACCGATTGGTCTCTTCTTGGGATTTCATGAATTGCTTCAACAACTCATCCGAGGACGTCTGATTTTGATTAAAACCTTGGTTTTGGTTGAAATTTTTCCCTCGGTTTTGATTTTGGACATTCCCCAGATTTTGGTTGAAATTTCCCTGATTTTAACCTCGGTTATGAAAACCTTGGTTTTGACCTCCTTGGTTTGATTTTGAAAACCTTGGTTTTGGAAACCTTGGTTCATCCGATGTTGGTTTTGGTTAAATTAGGCACTTCGGTTTTGCCCATTTGGATTTTGAGGATTGAAACCGGGTGGTCCAAGAAAATTGTTGGAACGGTAGCTGAGAAGATTACGGTCTCCTTGGGGTTGGTAACCGTTACCTCCTTGATTATAGGATCCTGCAGCAGCATAAACGCTCTCTTGAGTGAAGCCACCGGAGGCTGGGCACTCGAAATACGGATGAGGACCACCACATGTTTCACAACTTTGATTGACCACATTGACTTGATGATTATTGTTATTTTGATTCTGATTTTGATGCATTCTTAGCACAGCTGTGGATAAATCATCCATCTTTTTGGTAAGTGCAACTATCTCGGTGGTAGAAGAAGAAGTAGTGATAGATCTAGTAGACTCATTCCTCTCGGCAGAGGAATCCCAATGATTATGGTGGGCGGTCATATTCTCGATTAGATCATAACACTCTTCGGGTCTCCTTTTCATAAAGGTACCACCGGCTGCAGCATTGATTGTGTCATGGTGTCTCAATGTTAAACCATTATAGAATGTATCTATTATGGTGACTAATAACATGTTATGATTTGGACACTGATCAATCGAAAGCTTGTAGTGTTCCCATGCTTCAAATAATGATTCATCAGAAAGCTGGCGAAAGTTACTTATATCATTTCTTAATTTCGTCACCATTGACGGTGGAAAATATTTTGCCAAAAATTTTGACACAATTTCATCGAAATTATGAATTGAATTCTTTGGAAGACGATCAAACCATGCGGTGGCATGATGCGTCAAAGAATATGGGAAGAGATATAAGCGAAGGGCATCATCGGAGACCCCATTTTGTTTCATACTTTGGGTGACGGTAAGGAATTTGTCAAGATGCTTATTTGCATCGTCACCTGGTAATCCGTGAAATTGGCAAGAATTTTGGACTTGTTGAATCATGTGGTGTTTAAGTCCAAAATCCGCGGCTTGGATATTGACGGGGGCAATCGGGCCACCCCGTCCGTCCATAGTCGGTTGGCACAACTCCTCCATCGTTCGGAGATCGGGAGTTGGCTCTGGATCTTGATTATCATGATCATCCATCTTTTCAACGTTTAAAAATTCAACACGGTGAGTGTGACGAATAATTCTTTCGGGATTTGAAAGAGGTGAAAGAAGATCGTTTGAAGAAGAAGAACGGGTGTTCATACACCAAAGGGTAATGAAAATTTAGAAAGAACAGAATTTGAGAATGAAAATATTTTTGGAAATTTTTTTTTTGAAGAAACACAATATTTTTGGGTATCGATTTGTCAACCGAAATTCGTTTCTCTCAAAACTACTCGAAGAGTGGCGGAGAAGCAAAGGTCAGCTCGAAATCCAATTAAAAACCCGCCTCTTTCGGTTCGTCAATTTAATGTCAAACCATCCTTAAACCACTTGTATAGGTTGTAATTTCAAGATAATCCGAAAATAATTAACTTACGATTTGTTTTGTTGATTTTTTTTTTTTGGTTTTTAAGAAAATATTCACAAAAAGAATGAAAACTTCACAAGGAAGGGTTTTCAAAACACGAATCGATAACCTTAACGATATTGTCGCAACACAATCTCCCCGACAGCGGCGCCAAAGATTGATCGGTTGTAAAGTATATATATCAATCAAATATACACGATACGTGCGAGTCAGCTAGTCAATCTTTTTTGGGAAAAAGGTCAACGTGCAAAACTCACAAGTAAGATATATGTGATTCCGGGCAAGTGTTACCCGGGTCGTGTCCCAACGAGGTGTGAATGGAGGATGTCGTTTGAGGTTTGTTATTAAAATGCTTGAAGGAATGATTTTTACTTTTTGTTTTGTTTTCTATTAAACTAAAAATTTAAAAACTATTTTAAGTGATTAAAACTAGATTATTTAAGCAAAACTACGAAGATAACAACGAGCTCTAGAAAATAAAATAATAAAAAGATGTGCTTGCTAAGTAATAATTAAACTAACAACAATTAATTCTACAATAGTAAACATAATATTAAACTAAATATTTGAAATAAAAATGATAAAAAGGGAAGAGATTAAGACCCGATGATTTATACGAGAGAATAACCACCCGATCTTATAAACTAAATAAATGATTAAAGTTTATTTCTTTGTTAACTTTAATTTTGCTAATTTGTTAACAAAGTTGAAAGCTTTGTTAACTAAATAGCTTAGTAAAAGTTATTAAAGTTGTAAACTTTAATGATTTTTATACTTATAAGACCCTTAAGCTCCACGCCTTAGGTCGTGAAAGATAAGAGATCAAAGAAAAACAAGAACTTTATTAAAGGTTAGCAATAATAAACAATAATAAGCAATACTATTATATTAAATAAGCTAAAAGTAGTCTAAAAGGTAAAAAGATTAAAACTTTATAACTAAAAACTATTAGATTTAAGTCCACCAGAAGCTAAGTTGCCCACTCCGAAGAATAGACGCGAATTTGGTATGTTTAAGGACTAGATCTAAATGAACAAGCTATTAAATAGCTTATTGTTCAAGAGAAACTTTAAAAGTTGCAAACTTTTTAACAAGAAAAATATATAAACTTTTACAAAAAGTAAAAGTGTAAAAGAGTGTGTGTGACCAATGTGTAAAACAAGATTTTACACCTACACCATCATAAAAGCTCTTTTATCACAAGACTTTATATACAAATTTATAATCTTTTTATAAAAAAAAAGTAACAAGTTAAAAGAAATGTAAGAAGAAAAAGAATATAAAGATGCAAGATTTATAAAACTACACTACTAATAAAGCAAGACTAGGAATTTAAAGAGGCGCAATTTATAAAAACATTAAAACTTTTATAAAAACTAGAGATAAAAACTAGAAACTAAAAAAAAAATATGAAGAGAAGATTACAAAGACTATCTATTCTAATACAAAGAAGTACAAATGAAAAATAATGAAGAGAAAATTAAAAGCTACTTGAATATATAAAGAACTGAACTGAGTAAAATAAATGTCAAAGAGAAATGTATTGAACTTGAACTATGAAAAATAATGAAGAGAAAATTACAACTTATCAAAAAACTATATAAAAACTACTGATAAAAACTTCGGATCAACTCCTCTATTTATAGCAATTGGAGTCGGCTATTTTTTTTCAAGCCATGCCACGTGGCATGCAATGGTTGGCTGCAACTTTTCTTTAGGCGGTTGGTGGAGCAGTAGGAAAATAACAGACGCGCCCTTGTGGAATTAATTTCTGAGAGTTGAAGACACGTGACTCTGGCACAATCAAATAAGAAATATTGCATCTTTTTTTTTTTTTTTTTTTTTTTTTTTTTTTTTTTCATTTCTTTAATTTGCACCTCCACGTGCCATCTTTTTCATTCTTTCTTTTGAATTAGTGGGGTATGGGATCCACCTAGATTCCATGGAAATTGATTTAAACTTTGGTGTAATTTGCCACTTTACACCCCTTCATTACACTTCTAGTCCCTGTCTTCTTTAAACTTCATATTAATTAAATGTCTTTGGTCCCTCATCGTTCTTTATGTTTAATTCATTGGTTCTTGAAATAAATAATCTTTAAATTTCTCTTCTTTTGCCTCGATGCTCCAAATAAAATAAACGATAGACTCGTAATTTCGTGCTCTTTCCAAATCTCGTGCTCGGTTTTTGTCTATTTTGTCTTTCTTTTTGTCCTTTTTTCATATCTGTACCTGCACATGTACAAACACCAAAACAAGCATATAAATGACATTTTTTATATGTTTTTGGTCTTTTTGGTCCGTTTTATCGGGTAAAAGATATGTGTAATTTAACACATATCACCTATCCAATATTTTCTAGGGTTAATAGGGGTTTCAATTCACAAGGGTTCGTGTATAAATACACCCATATTATACAGTCATTTCCACCAATCTCCACAGTAGCAATTATATTCATTAGCATAAGTATTACGATGTCTAGCCCTAATTCAATTGTTTTGGTCAAGGACTTGACGGCAAGAAAAGAAACACAGAATATTTGAGTAAAGTTGACCGGTGCTGGAAACAAAATGTGTATGGTAAGCCCATTGGAATTGAGAACCTGGAATTGATCTTCGTTGACAAAGAGGTATTTTGTGAACCTTTAATTGGTTTTCATAATAACTGTTACATATTTCATTCTTTTTTATTTTTAATTTGATGTCGTGTTTATTTTTTGTTCATAGGGTTCTAGGATTCACGGATCTGTGAAAAGTCAGTTTCTCAATACCTTTGAGAGGCTCCTTTTGGAAGGCTCTACTGTGTACCTGTCCAATTTTGGTGTTGCCGAGTACCAGGGCAAAACCAAATACACGGAACATCGTTACAAGATTAACTTCTATCGTAACACTGTTGTGAAGCAAACTACCAACTTTGATGGTCCTGAGAATGTTTTCCATTTTGTTGAATTTGAAAAAATACTGAAAAACCATATCGTTGAGAATGGTTGTGTTGGTGAGTTTTGTATTCAATTATATTAATGCCATCATATTCTATCTGTTATTCAGCCATTTTAGTTTCTACATCAAATTGTTAATTCTTTTTGCAGACATCATTGGTGTTCTCACAGGCTTTGGAGATTTAGAACTGATGGAAATAAATGGCAAACCTGGACAGAAATTGTAGTGCCAGCTTCAGGATTTGAGGTATGTCTCATTTGAAACCTTTAACATAAACTGTATATTCATTTTAGATTCAATAATAATTCGAATTGTTACTGTTTACAGTTCGAATGAAATAAGTTGCACCTTTTGGGGAGAGTTTGCAAGGCAGATAAATGATTACATAAGTAACGATGACAACTCATCCAAACAAAAGATTGTTGTAATTGTGCAATATGGGAGGTATAAAATCTAGAGAGGTGAGACTTAATAGAAACTTTATCTTTATTTTGAATTGATTTGTGGTGACATAAATATTCAATGTATATAATTTGATCAAAAGTAAACTTTATTTTTTTTATATAACAGATAAGTAGAGTGTGCAGAATGGGTATTTCGGTTCCAGGTTATTCATTAACTCTGACATAGCAGAAATTAAGGAATTCCAGCACAAGTATGTGTACCAGAATTGTCAAATAAAGTATTTAATCGTAGTTGATCTCTGATTCATATTATTAATAACATATTATCATTATGCAGGCTCTTGCTGGATGGTGCCGAAACCAAAACTGCTTCTAAGATCTCTCTTAGCAAAGGGTCCTACAACTCAACTCATGATGAGTTTTTGAACCGCTTTCCGATCCGTTCCATTGAATAAATTAGGGATTTAGATGAGGTACAAATGTTAAATTTAATTTCATAATACAATGTTTATGTTTTGATGACAGCTATATGAATACCACTTTATATGAATGTTATATGAATAACATTAAATATTTTACATTTCACAGTCTGGCTATGCTGTATTGCTTGCATCTATTTTGTGCTTAGAGACTGAGAACTCGTGGTTTTACATGAGTTGTCGTAAATGCAACAAAAAAGTGAGCAATAAGAATGAAATTATTGTTGATGTGGAGGGGGATAGGCCTGCTGATGTGAACCCAACAAATGATATGTGGTGTAAAAATTGCAAGACAAACCCACAATTTGTTATCCCAAGGTATTTTATTACTCAGTTAATTATACACATTTACTTTGTCATACTTTTACTTTGTCAAATAATAAGCTTTAAATTTACTATTGTAGGTTCAAAGTTCAAATCAGGGTTATCGATGGGAGCGGGAGTACATCATTGATACTTTTTGACAGAGAAGTCTCGAGACTCATCAACAAAAGTGCTCGAGAATTGGTTGAGATACAGGAACAGGTAGAACAATCATTGCACCGTCTAACATAGGAATTATAATAATGATTTTGAACATTTCTTACTATCTATCTTACTTTCCCAGGCTGGTGATGTGGATCAATTCCCACAAGCTTTAGAGAAGCTTGTGGGAAGGAAATTTTCATTCAAGATTGATGTTGCAGAGTACAATATTGAACGAGAATGGTATGTCTATACCGTTGTGAAGATGACCGATGACAAGCATGTCATCGGCGAACTGCTTAAAAAAGTTCTTAACAATGAGGTACATATCTTCTATAAAATAAAATGTGGTTGAAATTTTTCCTTAACTATAAAAACAGCGAATCTAATAATTGATTTGTTTGTTATTGAATAGGAGTCTGTCAATGATGGGTCTGCTAGCGTGAATGCCGAATTGTCAGTCGGGTGTGCTGGTGTCAAGGTATCCACATTAATTTATTATGTTTTCAGTTTAGTACATTTTCAATTCGTACTAATTGATCCATGATTAAGTAATATTTTCAGTTTTGGTTGCTAAATCTGTTTTTAGGATGCTTTGTCAATGACCGGAGAGAACAAAACCCCGAGTACAGTGGACAAAGACAGTGCCACAAGCTCCGAGAAAAGGAAGTTGGAAGCCATCCCCAATCCTGACTTTGATGATTCTGATGAGACCCCAAACAAGAATCTCAAACTTGATTTGTTGAAGGACATCAAGATTGAAAAGCCATAATTTGGCTTTGTTGAAACATTATTCACTTAAACATTTGGTTATACTGTGTTTTGCACAGTCGTACTTTTGGTTGCATTTATTGTGGGTTGCATTTCCCACAATGCTACATTTGGTTTGATTGTTTTTGGACTTAAGTTTGGGTTCGTTAAACTGTGTTTGACACAGTCGTTTTGGATATTGTGGGCTGCATTTCCCACAATGATACATTTGGTTTGGTTGTTTTGGACTTAAGTATGGGCATTTTTAATGCTTTTGAGCTATTTTGTTGTTTGTGATTTCATATCATAACTGGTTTGGTATTTCATAATGCTTTTTTTCTTTGCTGGTGTTTGGACAGTTTTGTTATGGAATCATTTGTCAAACAAGGTATGTCTACGTTTTGCAGCATATATGTTTTCCATTTGCTTTTTCTTTTTTACAGGTTTATTCAGGTTACTTCTGTTATGAATGTGAAAAGACTTGGAACCTATTTCGTCAAACTTGAACCAGGTAATAACGTACCATATTCTATTATTTGCTTGCTATGTTATCAATTATAAGATATTAACTCTAACTTTCAACTTTTATATTTACAGGTTTTTTAACTATTCGGCGTTCTAAAAGTGTCGCCTTTTTCATTCTTTGACTTGTATTTACTCTTAGACATCGAAGTGGAAGAAGAAACATATCATAACTGCTCTTAGACAAGTGGAAGAAGAAACATATCATAACTGAGCTTTGCCAATGATGTAATTTGGAAAAATATAATGTACAAAGTTGTAATGTATAGTTTGTTATTTCTTTAAATAACTATTATGGTTAAAGTTATTATGAAAATGATGAATAGCAATTAATTTTTTTCTTACTATTAATTGCATCTACATTATTTGTATCTTTCATATTTTGGTTTTGATGTTTATAAAACTCCATTCTCAAATTCATATTACTTAGAACATTTTTTAATCCCTACTGCAACCCATCACTCAAAATACGAATTCCTAATAAAAAAGCAATTTGTATTACATGTAACTTTATTGATGTTTCACAACTCAATAATACAATCTATTATTTTTATATACCAAACGTAAAATTAGCTTACTTTTTTAATTGGTCAATTAATGATAAATACAGCAATATAGTTTGGTGTGTGTCAAGTTATATATATATATATATATATATATAATATATATATATATATATATTATATATATATATAATATATATATATATATATTAGTGAATGGAAAACCCGACCAATTGGTAAATTCAATCTCTAGCCAAGATTGATCAAACCTAAAGATCAAAGTTTTTCAAACAAAATATAAACCGGAAGAATTGGTTATTCCCGGGTCGTGATTTTCCGAACGAAGAGTTAATGGAACGGTGAATTAAGTTTGTTGTCGGGTGATTTGATAAAGAGAGGAATTTTTGGTATTTATATCTAAAATTATAAAACATAAACTAAAATGCAATTAGAAAGCATATAAAAAGATAAAGCAAAGCAAAAATTACCAAAAATGCGATTAAAACTAAAAACGAGCCTTAAAACGGGCTCGGAAAATCAAAATCTTAAAAAAAATACTCTAGAAGTGCAAATTTGGTACCTAAACATTCTAAATGATAAAAAAGAATTTTAGAAAAAAGATTTGTATTTTTTTTATTTTTTTTTATTTTTATGAATTAAAAACTATTTTGAAAAGAAAGATATATAAAAAAAATATTAAACTAAAGAGAAAAATTATGGAAATTTTTAGAAAAATACTTTAAGTAATGAAGATCCTAGAAAAATAAGAAACATAAGCAGTTAAAAAGCTAAATAAGAAAATAAGCTAAAAGTAAAAAACTTGGTTAAAAGAAATATTAGTGCTCCTTTGGTCAGAAAAGACCCAAGGGCGCGGTTGGTAGAGTTGTGTGTGTGGAAGGGTTGAGGCTGGTGAGGTCCAGGGTTCGAGCCTCGGCTCCCTTGGACTTCCTAGCTTCCCCTTTTTATTATTATTAAAAAAAAAAAAAAAAAAAAAAAATCTTTTTGGAACTTGAAAATAAGGTAAAAATAAGAAACTTTTGTGAAGGCAATATTTATAGAACTTATAAAATAAGCTAGAAAAAGCCTTGATAGATCAGACTGCTTAAAAGGTGTAAGAAGCTAAGGTTAAAAACTGCCAAACAACACACAAGCTACTAAAAGATTGCGTGATAAAAGGAATAAGAGATAAAAATTCACTAAGAGAAATCCTAAAAAGCAGAAGTGAACAAAATAAGCAGACCAAATAAGCAAAGGAGCACAGAAAAAGCTAATAAGCAATTGAGGGACTGATGTGCAGGCCTAAAGTGCCTACTGAACAACTTTGGAGCTTAAATATAAGCACTTAGATCATAAGAGACAACCACAAAAGCAGAATTCAATTAAAGTACACCAACTAATAAGCTATTAGAACAAAAGTCAGACCCTAAGGAGCTTATTAAGAACTTAAAAAGTAGCTTAAAAGATGGCTGCTTAGGACAAAAATCCACTAATGCATCAGCAGTATGCAAAGGAAACTAGAACTTTTAAGTCTACCAAAAAGCTATCAATAAGCTAAAAAATGAAATAAAAACCATGAAACTGTATTAAGCTATAACTAAATAACTAGAAGAATGGATTTTCAAAAGCTTTTAACTCCAGATAAGCACTATTAAAGAACTTAGAAAACTGATGCAGAACTATTGACAGAATTTTAAGACTAAAATTAGAACTATATGACTAAACTTGAATGAGAATTTAACGAACTATTAAAATGAAACTAGAATGACTTAAATCAACTACAAAACTACACTATTAAGACCCTAAAGCTAATATCTCAATAAAAGCCTATTTTGAGATTTTGAAATCTTTGAATTTTGGAAATCACAGAATAACACACAAATACACTAAGATAAGCTCAAATCAGCTAAACTTATTTCCACAACATTCTAGGAAAATTTTATTCATTATTATTCAAATCTATAACAATATTTTAGGAAAAACAAACCTGGTCAACTTATGATAAGTACAATGATATGGTTGTCATTTGCACAACATTTTAGGAAAATATTATTCATAATTATTCAAATCTACAACAATATTAGGAATAACAAATACCCTATATTTTTATATCATTATCTTCATCATTCACATACTGCTACAACATTAAACACCAAAAACTCTTATAATGACATCCCCTAATGGTATTGTTTGTTGAAGGCCTTGACTGCCAGCAAGGTAAAACAAACCATCTGTGTAAAGATTGACAGATTATGGAAGGAATGGTCGAAACAAAACATTCCAACGAGCTTGGAGTTTATCCTAATGGATAAAGATGTACGTTCTTTCTTCATCTGTTGAAACTTTATTTTAACCAACCAATTCTCATTTGTCTATATGTGTTTGTTATTATGTGTCTTTATTAATAGGGTGATAAAATACATGGATCTGTTGCGAGTCAATTAATCAATCATTTTGACAAAATCCTTGATGAAGGTGCTTATGTTTATGTATCCAATTTCGGTGTTGACGAGTACCATGGGCAATTTAAGTACACAGGTCACGCTTACAAAATTAACTTTTACCAAAACACCGAAGTCCAGAATTGCAACAGTTTTGAAGTGCCCTTAAATCGATTCCATTTTGTTCCCTTCGATACGATACTAAATAACCATTTGGTTGCTAATGAATGTGTTGGTAAGTTTAACATACAAATTTATTACACAAACTATAATCTTCTTCTCCATATTATTGTGATAACTAAACATATTTACACCTAAGTGCAGACGTGATAGGTTTTATCACAGGATGTGATGATCTTCAAGATATGGAATTCAATGGCTATCCTAGAATGTTGTTAGAGTTCGATATCGCAGATTTAAAGTATGTTGTTTGTATAGACCCGTGATAATTTTCTATATAAACTTTTATTTATAAAAAGTTCATAACTAATATCATCACTTCCTGTAGTCATAATCAATTGCACTGCACTTTCCATGGAGACTATGCTTGGCGGTTAAACAAGTATGTTAGTAGCGATGATAACTATGAACAAGCAAGTATCGTCATCATCGTGCAATATGGTCGTTATCAAACATGTAAGTACTAATAATCAATATAAATGTGTTTTAGGGAATGACTTTAAATAAATAGATAAACGTTTGCAAACTTCTTTATGTTAGTCAATAATACGGTCCATTATTTATTTTACCGATAATGAAAGTGTCCACAACGATTTTCATGCTACCCGTTTGTTGATAAACTCAGATATCTCTGAAATCAAGGAATTTAGACACAAGTATGTGAAACATGTTTATCATATCAAACGTGCATTATCGAACAAGATTTCTTTTTTCAATAACGCATTTTATTCGTTTTAATGCAGGTTGATGCTTCAGGATCATGAACAGAAAATTTCTTCTAGGATACCTTTAAACTCTGAAAAGTACAACTCATCTTACATTGATGATATCTTGCACTGATTTCCCTTTTGTTTCATACAAGATGTGCGCGATTCAGAAAAGGTTTCATGTTAGACTCTTTTTAACAATGACAAACTAAATTTGGATATAAGGTAGCATATAACTTTTTTATAATACTTCCTTTGACAGCCCGGACATGCTGTTGTATTGGCAACTATCGTATGTTTGGAGACTGATAATTCTTGGTTCTACTTTAGCTGCTCTGAATGTAACATGAATGTTACATATTTGAATTATGCCATTGAACTTCAAAGTAGAATTTATTATGGCATACCAAGAAAAGACGATATGTGGTGTAGGATTTGCAAAACCAAACCACAAATTGTTATCCCTAGGTATTTTATTTACCATTCACTTATTATTTATCCAGTTTATATTAATGTTAGTTCATGGTATAAAACATTTACTAAACTTACTATAGGTTTAAGGTCTCTGTCAGAGTTATTGATAGGAGTGGGAGTACTTCCTTCATAATATTTGACAGAGAAATCTCTAGGATTATCAACAACAGTGCTCGAGAATTGCTAAAAATACAAGAACAGGTTTAACTAACATATTTTACATTATTTTGTGTTATAAATAAATTAGTTTGTAAATTTCTAACTTTGTATATTTTGTTGCACAGTCTGTTGATGTGCACTCTTTCCCGTCAGCTTTACAACAACTCGTGAGGAGTAAGTTTGCTTTTAAAGTCGATATTTCTCACTATAACATTGAGAAGGAGTTTTATGTCTACAACGTTGACAAAATGACCAATAATGAACATGTTATATCTGGCCTTCTTAATACTATTAAGCAAATCGTACGTTCTTTTTTTTAAAACATACATGCAATTACACATTCTCCTTTTATAGTTTCCTCTTAACTAATGATTTTTTTATTCATTATTTAGGAATCCTTATACTACGACCCAGACAGCGTAGGAAAGGACAACGATACCAGGTATCAAGAGACAATGAAAGTTGATGTTATTGACAATGAATCCGTAGACAGCAACGATAACAAGAAGCTGCATTGTGATCAAAAGAAATATATATATATATATATTGAAAAACCATTATTGCATGATCTATTATGTTATAAATTTTCGAACTTATTATGGATTATTTAATATTAATGCAGCCTTTTTTGTGATATATGTAATTGTTTGATCATCAATTTTGCTTGTGTGCTATACTTTTTGACTGTCACTACATTTTTCATATAACAGGAC